>SMLS01071226.1:0-11422 GCA_004785975.1 Popillia japonica | reverse complement strand
CTTTCCATGAGTGTACATATGTATAGCATAGTGGATTGTTGATATATATTGATTATTGATATATAAAATAGCAAGACGTTGTCGACGACTACTGTCTTGGTTAAACACATTTTTATTAAACATCTTACAATTTTGGCAAAAATTGCCAAAATTTATTTGTTGTATTCTTACAAATATAACTTTGTTCTTGATTTGTAGCATTATAATGAATATAACAACATCAATTCAACTTTTCGACAGTATAATTACATCTTCTTAAAGAGAAAAATTAAAATTAATATTTTAACTAACCTACGAAAAACATTTAAACAGGAAACATGTGGGGACTATTGTTATATAGTAAATAAATAAAAATATACAGCTGCACATCGTGTGAACGATAGTGAATCTCGACATAATGAATTGTATAATATTATCAGTTGCAGCGGCAGTTAGGCAAGGAGTACAAGCTTAAGAGGATGCTGCAATTAGTACTCACTATATTACAAAAAAATCATATTAAATTTATTAATTAATGCTTGCTCGATTTTTATTGCTCTTGCAAGTAAGATGATTTCTGCAATTTACTACGAGCGCATATTACCAATATTTTTAGAGAATTTAGTTTTCCTGAAGATGTAATTACAACTTTCACATCTGGAATAGTTTTTAATATACAAATAATTAGTGACAAAGAAATTACAAGTGATTTTTTTTAGATGTATTTCTACAATAAATTGCAGTATCAAAATTTACTCAGTATATTTTGATGTCTTCTTCGTCAATCAGAATTATATATATTTCTCGTTAGTCTCTTTGCCAAGTTTTTCCTTGTTTCGATACAAAATTGAAAAGATAAAGGTGCCTAAAAAACTACCCAACTATGAACTTGAGAGAAAAGCTGTTAGTACGTAGTATACTACATTGTATACTATAAGTACATAAAATACATACACATGCAGTATATTATGATGCGGTAAAATAAAATATTTATTAAATTAGACCGTTCATGGGAAGTTTATGGGGTTCTATAATTTTGAAAATTCAGAAATATCTATAATCGATTGCGTTCTCTTCAATTAACATATTTTAGCGCTTCCGGTTATGTCGGAAGTCGCCATGTACGCTATTTTTTATTAAACACCCTATATATTTTTTGTATTTGAATTTAGTTATTGTTGAGTTATTGTTAACCTTTACTTTTTGCAATTTGATTTGAGCGTTTTGTAGCTATTCAATTTGTTAAAAAGAAGGATAATAATATGTTTAAACAACATGTTGAAGTATGTTTTCGCGACGAGAACGGCTGCCTACATTGTGTGGTTGCCTTACTATGGTACGTTAACCATAACTTACACAAATATTCACTGGATCTCTTGGTGCCGAAGTAGAACTCTAGATCACTATCACCCACTACACACACACTGTTTGGTGTCCTGTGGGTGATAGTGATCTAGAGTTCAACCATAACTTAGTTTTGTCAAATGGCACCGCGCGCATTTTATTACTTAGTCGTCTGCGGTGTCTAATTTGACATCTTTTACACCCCGCATGTTCTATACCTGAAATTGATAGTTTAGGAAACAATTAGCTTATTTTCAAAAATGCACATATAACTCATTGATACTTATCTAGTGTGCCATGGAAAATAATCTCAAAGATTTTTTGTCAAAGTCACACTTATCGTTTGATGCGTGTGAATTAATAATTAGCCGTTAAGTGCTTTTACATTATTGCTATAGAGTTACAATTGATAACAATAACGAAAACATGTTCATACAAATCAAGAAATTCATTTTTTATACACGGAATGTACGACCAAATATTTAGTAGAACTTACAGAATGTTTGACGAAAACTATCTACATTTATCTATAGGTAATGACGAAAGATAAATTTAGAAGAAGTCTTAATTTGGTTAAAAAATGATTGTAAAAACAGAAAATTCCAGTTATTGGTCGACATAGTGGCCGTTCGCATTCAAACATAGTGTTAGACGTGAAACAAATGTTGCTCTTCGTAATTCTTGAGGAGAGAGCCTATCGAATGCTGCTCGCACACGTGCTTCTATTTCCTCTCTTGTGTTTACCGATTTCTGGTAGAACCTAATCCTTGACATGTCCCGAAAGGATGAAGTCCACAGGTGACAAATATGGTGATCGTGCGGGCCAGTTCCATGGTCCTAACCACCTTATCCATCTGTCTTCGAATATTGAGGTGATTTCTTAGGATACATCCTAGGTGCAATGGGCCGGCGCTCCGTTCAGTTGATACCAACAGCAGCTTCTCAATTTCAAACACAGGTTGTCAAGAAAATTTTTAACCAAAAAACATTTGCTTTAGTGACGACGCAAGTATCTTTTTATATGGGTTTGTTAATAAACACAATTGTAGATATTGGGACAGTGCCAATCCAGACGTTTTTCGTGAAGAACACACACAATTTCCGCAAAAAATTAATGTATGGGCCGAAATTCTGGGAGACAAAATTATTGCTCCGATATTCATGGAAGAAAATTTAACTGGTGAAATTTATTTAAATCTATTAGCAAATGTGATAGATCCCCTTATAACTGAATCTCTAGAAAACCAAACCGATCAAGACGGAAATTTGTTACTAGATGAAGAAAACCTATTTTTTCAACAGGATGGAGCTTCTCCACATTATGCTCTGCCGGTACGAAATTGGCTCCATGAGAGGTTTCCTGGTATAAAACCCAACCTAAGAGTATTCATGATGTTAGGCGTAGAGTAGTGGGAGGAGTGCGAGCGCATTACCCAACAAACGTTTCAAAAAGTGCAGGAGGAGTTCCAGCAGTGATTTTACCTGCTTGCCTTGCCAATTACCGGGAGCATTTTGAACAGCTGTTGAATTATGTATAGACGTCGCACCATAAAGGGTTCCAACCTCGAACGGAAAGCCAGTATCATACTTTTACGTCGGACAATACGTTTCTAGCACGTGTAGGGCTTATCTATAGGAAAAGCAACAGAATGTCAGATTCTGACATTTACACAAATGTCTATTATAGTAAACATTAGTATACCTACTACCTGATATAAAAATATTGAGTAGACTTTCGCCTTTAGGTTGGAAACCTTTATCATGCGACGTCTGTACAACTTCATTCTGACGCTAATAAAATAATTTTCACTAACATGTTTAATTTTTTAACTTTAAAAGAGCATAACTTGAAGAAAAATCATCCGATTTAAAAAAATAAAGCGCTAAAAGATTGATAATAACAAGACCTTTTCAAAGATGTATCACTCAATACCCCTTCCTATTTGAACTTTTAGATATTAATTTTCACCTACGCTTAGGGGCCGATACTACGGGGTCGCAGATACACGTAAAATCTGGCCCCCCGTAAATCTAAATTGACCTGTCTTTTGTTAAATTCAATTCAAGGTATTTCAAAAGTTATTTCGGGTGGCTAGTTTTGAAATGAAAGCCCTATATATAACCTGATCTGACTATTTCTTTGTCGGATCGCGTGCGGATTGACTGAAGCTCAGATATGGATATTATGATGCGCAATATATATATTGTACATACATATTTAAATGCGCGTGAATATATAAGTGGCATACACAATCGTCGGACCTTAATCCAATTGAACATTTGTGGTCCATTTTGAAATATACTGAATGGATGAAAATTGACAAGAATATACATATGTCAGAAGCTTGTAGGATCCATGCCTAGACGATGTGAAGCTTTAATTGCGGCTCAAGCCTCCAGAGTACGATTAATTTTTTTTATACAATTTTATGTTTTATCATTGTATGATTTATATTTTCAAGTTATTTACTCAATAATACCACGAAATTCTCGTTCGCATATGTAGTAAACTTGCTATACTTATATATCATTGTTTATTTAAGATAATTCACCATGCGCAGTTAATTTTAAAAAGGGTATGATTAATTTTATTACAAACTGTATATTTCGCGATTAATGTAAATTGACTTAAGCTCTTCATTATAATATGATAAATTGATATTAAATAGATATCGGAAGTTTATAGCAGCAGAAGTTTTTGTTAAAGTTGTTTTAAATATACCATGTGATTTATCAATATCTTATTTTATACAGAGTCAATGTAATTTAATTAATGGCTTCGTAATTCTTAGATTGTAAAATAACCCGCTGTATATATATACATAAATGGGTACATATGTATAAAATACATATAATGTACTATCTAACTTTTATGTTGGTAATATTTCATTCAAGTTAATGTATGCACCAGTACCATGCGTATAGCCTTCATTAAAGTTCTGTCATTAAATTTTAATTAGTAGCTAATTTATGATAATGAATGTAAAACAGATCTCTTGGTTCGAAATATTATTTTGAGTAAAATAGATAGCAGTAGAAATATGCGCAATTTTGTGTCGATGATATGAACTTTTTTCTTATGTATGTATATAAGCAAACTAACGGTTAGACACTGTAACTGTTGTAAGAAGTGTTATTATATATGGTGGCCCTGTAACAACAGTACGCACCAAGGCAAGCACATGTCTGCTACAAAATCAGTAAAAAATTCAGCAAATGTAAAATATAAAAACTTTGCGCATCGTTTGTTATCTCTCTTTATATTGACAGACACCTGCTACTTATTTCATAGAACATAACTAGAGATTAAAAATAAATAATCAGATACGCAAGTAAGTCAGTATGTATGTATGCAGTCCACTTTTTATAAATGTTTCAAACAGTATTGGCGAGCTACAAACTTATTTATTTACATATGTACTTATAGTAAGAATTGGTATATGTATGTATTATGTAGGTACATATATACATATGTACATATGTCTCATATAATGTTCTATCACATGTCTCACTATATATAGATACATTTTGTGTGATTATAATAACGGTATAGGTGTGGCGACACTACGTAGGTAGATTTTATTTTCTAATTAACAGAATATCGAAATTTTCTTCTTGGTGTCTTGTTCACATTGAGTAATAAATTTGATCCCAACTAACGAAACAGAAGTTATTAAAAAATGGGAAGTTACTATCGTTTATGTGTTATACGACATTGAATAAAGTTGAAAAAATTTATTTGCATTTTTTTAAGTTTCTCAGTCGGAATTCTTCGAATTTTAACTATCTGAAATTGTATAATACATATAGATAAATGGAGGTAAGTGTATTTTTATTAGCGTCTTTCACGATGAACTCTCGAACTTTAAAACCCGGCTGAATAACATAAATATTTATAAGGTTATTGCTTCTTCACTCTCGCATAATTTTTATTATTTTTTCGGTATAAATCACGATAATTACGCAAACAAAGCAGGTCTTCACTAAGAAGTTATTTGATAATTATCAGCGCTAGCGGGTTAAGTTGTTGGTTGTGACTATTTTCAATGTGTGTTATCTACAATTGATATTCATTTAGATATCGGAAATGCTTTGATATATTTAAATATGTATGTAAGTATATATTGGTCAAAAATTAGGGAACTGCTGTTTCCATTAAAAGATACATGGTTTTTGTATTAGAGTACCATATTTAGGAGCCAAGTTATTTTAACTTGATTTATTTACAGCCAACGCACGCAAGAGTAAAAGAACTTCGGGTTCGGGAAATTCACTTATTTGTAGATATCTGCATTTTGTCGTCAAATTTTGAGTAGTAAAATCATTTCTATGACTCGGAGCACGATAACATTGAAAGATATAATATTTTATTAAAATATTAACGTTATAATGTTTCTAAATGCTTGTAGTAGTTTGTATTGATTGTTATTGAGATCTTTGAAATGATAAAAAAGAATTCCGCACACCGTTAATTATGAAAACCAAGTTTTGTGAAATATCTCTTATTACTGATTTTAATTTAATATGTTTCAACTCTATTAAATTCTGTACAATCGTAGTAAGTGTATGTATATGCGGAGTAAACATATGTACATTATTCTTTTCCCATGTAATTACATCAAAGGAAGTCCATTTATCCAACTAGATTATGGAACTCACTTCGTCTTAATTTCTATTTCTAATATGTCTTTTTATCTCAAGTACAATAAAAATAGAATTCCTGCTCCTCTAGATAATTTTCTAGAAATGGATATCGGATGGTGTGAGAGATTGCACTTAGAATTAGAATTTTAGTTGAGGGTGATGTTGCACTCTGACCAAATGATGCTCCTCGTCCAGTTTAAGGGCTTTAATAAACTGCAATAGTTTTAAGGGGGGTGTTTTCCCCTTGTCAAAGACATCTTCACCAAAAATAACTGGCGCAACTTGCTGCAATAGCCATGTAGTTGGATATCAGGTGTTCCGGATTTTCGTCTTCCACCCCGCAAAACTTGCAGTCGCTATTGTGTTTCAAACTTATCCCTGTCATATGTTGTCCAAGGTGGCAGTGCCCTGCGAGAAAACCCACAAGCACACGTAATTTATTCCTATATAATTCTAACAAAGTCCTTGTTCTTTGCTTATTGAAGTTTCCAAAGAATACCTTGGAATGTTTCAGAACTCAGAAAGATTTTCCCAGATGGTTGCTTTGAGTTTCTGCTCCATGTCCTTGACCTCTCCTTCATAAGTGCTCATCCCTACTTCGCAAAATGCTTCCGGTCCCACAAATGCCTAATAAATTAGTTTTCTCGTTGCCATTAATTCCAGTGTTTTCTGGTATCCAGAATAGGGCAATAAGAAAAATACAATAACATAAACATACAGAATTAATTAAAATAAAAGGAAGGTACACATACATCAGTATCAAGAATACATGTATAATGTCATATAACATGACATACTCTTGCAAATAAATCGAAAAAGATTAGGAGAAAATAATGTTAATAATGATAATAATTTTACGAAATATTTTATGAGTGAGGAATAATTACTACCTCTGATCTCTTTGCAACACCAGGATCGTCCTATGAGTATGCAACTCGATGCAAAGATGAACTGGTATCCATATAGGTGAGGTGATTCAATGAAGGTCTACAATCTACATTTCCCTCCAAATTACAAGACGATGAGGTACCATAAAATATTAAAGAATATCTTTAAAATGTTAATAAAGCTATATATACTCGTTTGCTTTGAATTTCCCTGTATAACATTTAGAATCTTGAGCGATGTAGAGGGTGCTCCATACATTTTTCCATAGGTGTATGTATGTATATACATACAGGTACCGGCGGGCTCCTGTTGTCACCCGACATTGCACGAACAAGCGCGGCAAGTAATTGGGAGATAGGCGCGTAGATGTGCGGGTGTTCCTTTATCAGCCACTTCATCATCATATGCATCTTGGACGGATAGTTAACGTTTGCAAGTATGGTAAATAATGTGTTATAGTTAGTTACAGTTAGTTATAATGAATAGATACTACTACTAGTAACTTCACGAGCTCGTGCAATATCGGAAATCGGGTGACCATAGAAGCCTGCCGGAACCGGTATGTACATACATATTAAGTATAAAAAATTGGTTTTGATCGATTTCCTTAAGTATAAAAAATTATGAAAGCTCATATTTTGAATCAAGAACTGATTTTTAAATTAAATTAAGACGAAAAAATTAAATCTAGTATGGCGAAGTAAATTATAATTTACCTCTCCGCGCATTGAAAATTACATCACAGTAATACAGCTGAATCAAATAAAGCTATGTCAGAATTCTATTAATCTAATCATACCGTGATCATTCTTCATTCATTTTTTGTTAGATGTTATTTAAATTTGCGGTCGATTTCACAGTTGCTACGTCATAAGATATAATAAGATATAACGGTAATTAAAAAAAATCTTGTTGTTAGTCAAATATACAAGGTAAAAATGTTACACTTCTTGTATCATTACTAGTTTGGTGATGCAGTTTCTTTATTATTCATTATCTTTGTAATTATTAAATAAATTTCTTTTAGCAGATAGATATTCTTTTGCGTTTTAATATTCTTCAATCTAAGAACTCAGTTTACTATCTTGGTGCTACATAAAATTAATAGAGTAAACTGTTAGACAATATAAATAAAATACATAAAATAAATAAATTCTCGATTTTTTTAATCTGTTTGTATGGCTTTGAGAATAACAATTGCTGTTTATTACGAGAATTTTTGGATTTTCTTGTATCTAATAATAACATGTTTGGAGCTTACATCAATCACTGTAAAAATAGCTTTTGGTTTTTGTGTTTGTTCGCTTTCTATATTGAAGATCGACTACTTAACACTGGTGGTGATGTAAGTAGGAATCCAATGGTGTAAGTAGTTGCAGTGTGTGTTGTAGCAGACAATGGTAATGCTAGCAAAGCAGCTCCCTTATGTCTTTATTTTGGATTCTATAATAATAATCACGATCCAGAAATTTACAAATAAAAAGTAGCTAATGTTCCTAAGGGTTGTGGAAAATATCGTCATAGTAATTGTCGACTAGTTTACACATTCTGAATAAAGGTTCTTTAGTAGATTAGTTCTTGGTGTGGGTAGCGAGAAAGTTGATGCAAATCGAGATGTGCGGCACGGTACGTGAAAGTTTAGCTCAGCTAGAAAATCACTTGAATCAATGAATCTAACGTTTACTAAGACTATCAAAGTCGTATCGCCTCAATAAAGAATTGTAGTCAGTCCCTCTTGTGGTCTATTGGTGATCAATCTTAAATGACATGTAGATCGATTCGGGAACCCTACAATTTTTGTTATGTAGTGCTAATCATTCTTCCGATCTTGTGTAGATATTCACATAAATGTTCAGGTAATCGATATTATGGTTATTATGAACAGTATTTATATGTATATTTAGCACAATAAACGGTTTTTGAACAATGTTTGTTATCTAACTCTAATTACGTAAAGTCTGTATCTAATAAATCCTGGTATGCTATTAACTTGTAACGTAAGGTGAATTTCACATAAAGAAACCGTTTAGAAAACATCATGACAACCTTACGGTATGCCATTGCTACAACCCGTGAAAAACTGTAGAAACCTTGTCAAACGTGACAGACCGAATGCGTTTTTCGACACGTGACTAATTCAGAACCGTATCGCGAAACAATTTACATAATTAACCGGAACGAAGCGTAAGCAAACAGAATAACTTTCTTCGAAAAATTTACTCAAGCGTTATTGGTTGAACAGCGGTAGTTTTTGCAAACGCCTAAAACACGTCCACGGATCACTGATCATCGAAAATGTAGTAGCGGTGTTTATATCACAACTATGTACATATATAAATGTGGAAATAGATATTGATCAATACTGTCGCGTATGACAATAGAGGAATGATGAGAAATATTTTCTTTTCCACGTAAAGTATATAGGGTGTAATTGCTTTTTGAAGGATGGAATTATAGCTCTTTCATTGAAGAACAGAAATAAAACTATGGAAACTAGATTTAAGTAAATTCCACGTCAGAGAAAATGTTAAAAAAACACCAGTTTTTATTTAAAAATCTATACGGAGAGAGGCACAACATGCATTACTGGAGTATCGAAAATCTCCATTGGTTGAGTTCCACATCAACATCCTTGGAACGTAAATGCTTGTTGTGGAATAATTGGCAATAAGTTTATTGGTCCATATATTATCGACGGAAACTTAAACGGTGAAAAATATCGAAACCTTTTGCAGAACGAACTTCCAGTGTTACTTGAAGACCTTCCCTTGGCCGTACGAGAAACAATGTGGTTCAACAATGATGGTTGTCCATCACTTTATTTAAGAATAGCACGAGAAGTATTGGATCGATCCTATATAATCGTCGATAGGTCAGAAGAGGTGGTCCAATGTCTTGGCCAGCAAGATCACCAACCACAAGGAAAAACATTGATTGATTGACCAAATCACCAACGCTTGTTCAAGGATTACGCTGGAAACCTTTCTCAGTTGTGTGCAATCATTACAATTGCAAATGAATAAATGTATCGAAGTGGAAAGGCAGATTTTCGAACACATTTTTTGAAATGGGTATGATAAAGTAAAATTCTTCGTTGTTGAATGGCTTTTTGAAATGTTTTTTTACGGGACAACGATGCTGCACATGCTTATGATGTGCGTAATGTACAACACTTACCCATGCACAGACTCACTTTAACATTTAAGAGCATCATCTGCTTGGGAATTAGAATTTATAATAACCTTCCTTGCGGTGTGCGCAATTTAACTCGTCTCATTTTTAAGAATGAATTGAAACAATATTTGATAAATTTGCCATACAGCCTTGAAGAATATTTGAATAATATATCAATACTGTAGCCATACTTCTGTTAAGTTAGTTTTTAAGCCGCTACTCTTTAGCCAGACTTTCGACGTCATTATGTTTTTGTTTGACAATATCCTATAAGTTTTGTATACTTCGTTCTGGGAAATAAATGATGATTATTATTATTATAATAATTTCTATAGACCGGCTAAATGAGCACGTTTTATTGTTTTTTACATTCTGCTCTATAGTACTTAATTTGAATTCTATTTTTTACCGATATCTTGTAAGCTATATCGATATAGCGTGCTTATTCTATAAAAGGAATCGGTTATTTCAATTGTATTGAATACTATGTCAGTCTGAATCTTAACAGCCGACTCCGGAGATCGGCAAAATTATGGCTTCAATATGCATTTGTATTTAATTTCTAGTGATTGTAGATAATTAATTAGGAATATTAAAAATTTGCGACATTTAACCTACTACAGATTCTTGTTTAGGACTTAGACGAGCTTCTAACAATTTGACCCACATAAATGATCAAATATATTTTGCAATAACGGAAGAAAGCAAGTGCTTGCTGCACCACTAGTAATAACTACCTACAGTCTAGTAAATTACACATGAACATTCGTATACGTTACGTTGTTTACTTTGAATATGCTTCTGGCCGCACTTATATGTAGTTTTCGTGTTTGCTGCTGCTCACATGTAGGTATAAAGTATTTAACAGAATTGGTATATCATGGAAATATTCTTAGTCAGTCACGTACCAGTAAAATGCAAATACACCTATTACGCATACCTAACTAAAACATCTACTATACCGTAAGTAGTCGAATAATACACATGTGTAAGTTACTCAATCGCAAGCAAGTTCAATATTTACATATCTGAGTTTGGGAGTTCTATGTATTTGTAGTTAACACAGCGCAGAAGAATGAAAAGAAAGCTATTGTAACAAATAAAAGATAATACGCGGTTAAAGGATAAGTATGAATTGAGATAATTGGATTTTCACATATCCTGCATGCAGCAATTTTCTTTGCATAATATTAATTTCAATAATAAAAATGTTGCTTATTCCAATAAATTAGATTACATTACTTTTAATTAAGGCTGTAAACTTTACACCAGGATGCACGCTTAAAAATTTTACACACAGTTGCAATAGGTATGTCGCTAAGCCTCGGAGGCCCGTGATGTGCATTCTAAGATTAATATAGCACTTTCTAAAACGGATTATACGTATGTTTAC
>SMLS01071224.1:0-22409 GCA_004785975.1 Popillia japonica | reverse complement strand
TTGTTAATTCTGACTATTTACGCATCTTAACAAATAAAACCATGCTTCGTCAGAAAAAAAATGTAATATTTAAATCATTGTCATTATTCAAATAATTGTTGAATCATTCCCAGTATTGCAAGCGCTGTTCGAAACCAAGAGGTCATAATTGCAGCTCACTTGTGACTTTGTACAGGTGCCTATGTAAATTCTTTAGCGAAGCTCTACGACAAGTGGACTAAGTCACACCTATAAAACGAACAACTCTACTAAAATTTACTTTTATAAATCACAGCTGACGAGGGTAACATTAAATGAAAGCTTACATGCACTTAATTTCATTAATGATTTAGTTGGACCTTGTTCGATCCTATGCGGTAAATCATTAACTGTTTCGTTGACAAGAACTTTTAGACAACCACTTGACTTCTTGCAAATACAATTATAATTTTCAAAGCGCAGAACAATTCTATTTTTATACGGTATCCGAGCATCGGGAAACTCCTCTTCAGATTGTTCAATAGATGATCGTACTGAATATAACCTCCAACTGAAGTTTCATCCTCATTACGCACACCACTTCGACAATGGGCATAAAATGAATGCTTTTTGGCCTTCGGACAGAGGCATGCACCCTACAACATACTAAAATGACAAGTAAAACATAAGCTTCGACGTTTCATTCTGAATTTTTACCTTTCCATCAAGATAAGTTCACTGCTTGTTGTGAAAACAACAGTTGTAATCGTTTTAATAAAAACACGAATAAGATAACAGAAAATTATAATAACGCCAAACACCAACGAATACAAGCCGACTATGAAAAAGCTGTAAAATAGGAGAAACTTGTTTTTTAATAACGCTACAGTCAGTATAACCAACCTAAGATAACAATAAGTACAATGCCGGAAATTGTTAGCCCAGTCTGTATATGGCAATTTTGCATCTGAGGTTGTTGAAATTTCTACGTAATCCGCGCCCTTTAACACTTGAAGTCCGAATTCCGCGTAAAATTGATATAGTCCAATATAGTCGTTCGTGGAACAAGAAATCGCGGATATGCTCAGACATGTTCACGGCAGAACATCCATAGATGACACATCCACTATCTGGGATATATCTGAGATGTCCCAGAGATTGTTTCCGCGAACAAAGCTATTACCTATAACGTTTAAAAAAATTAAATTAATAAAAAATAAATGAAATATAATTGCTTAAGAAATGGGATTTTGCTATGGGTATAGGAAACATCGCTAGATTATAAAGATTTTGCACGAGAATAGGTGTGAGAGTCCCTGTTAAATGAAAACGTACCGCAATTTGATACAATTATTTGAAAAAACAGGGTACGTAATTAACCTACCAAGATCAGAAACAAAAAATTAGTGATGCTAAAGCAAGTGCCATTCTATTACGATTTGGACAATTTTTCGCAAAATTCAAAAATGTGTCCGTATAAAACAAAAATGCTGTTTGGCTACTAGGTACGATTCTTCTTTGCGAGTAATGACGCAGATGGAAATTGAACCCGAATGGTTATCCCGTATTTTATGGGCAGATGAAGCACATTTTACTATGAATGGTAGAGTCAATATTCAAAACTGAAGAATCTGGTCTGCAGAAAATCTACAAGAAATTGTTCAAGAAGGCTTTTATGACAAGAAACTAACCGTTTGATGCGGTTTTACAGCTGGTTTTATCATTGACCGTATTTCTTGGAGAAAACGCAGAATGGAGAAGCCGTATCTGTAACTGTAAACGGTGAACAATACTTGCAAATGTAGAATATGTTACTCTACAGCTGAAAACGAGCACCACGGTATTGAAAACATCATTTTTCTGCAAGATAAAGCACCGCCGCACATTTTTCGACCAGTCAAATAATTGTTAACCAAAGTTTTTCAAGATAGTGTATTAAGTAGACATTTTGCAGATTCGTGGCCGCCAAGATAACTGGATCTTAACTCAGTGGATTGTGGGGTTATTTAAAAAGCTTGGTGTTTAGAAGATTTCCAACAACGCTACAAGAATTAAAAAATAATATTATGGAGCAAATTGGTGCAATTCAGCCAAAAGTGTTACGGAATGCTCTCTACAATTTGGAGGAAAGGTTGGTAATCTTAAAACAACAAATAGATTAAGGAATTGCCGTAACTGGTTCTTAGGCATAGTAAATTCCAGTTCTTAAGCAAGCAACTACAATTAATTTATTTTATGTTATTCACTACATTAACATATACTAATTTATGTTATTAATTCAATTTGTTAGTTTTAATAATTTAAAACATATCCCTGTTTATTTTATGATAGCCCCATATATTAATTATTAATTCGTGTTTTCAATTCATTCGACGAAATTGCACATATGTATAGAACAATAGAGAATAAAGCTAACAATTTCAAATTCTTAGTATTTAAACGTACACATATACACTCTCTTTCTAAAGTAATGTCTCCCCCAGCCGACGGGTTCATATCAATAACGTCTTCCAATGGTCGTACGTCGGGCGACCTCAGTTACTTGCTATAACCAAGGTAGCCCGACGACTAGAGTACGTCCATTGGAAGGCATTATTGATATGAACTTGTTGGCTGGGTGAGACATTACTTTAGAAAGAGAGAATACATATGTACCTATGTATATCACATGTTGAATAAATGCAATATGATACTGGCAAATTCAATCAGAATGGAAAGTAGAGAGATAGAATGAATAGGTGAACATGAAATGAAAGACGATGGAAGGAAGCATTACTGCAGGTATTACAGAGGTTATATTCTGCCCCATGTGTTTACATGCTGGAAGCATATCAACAAGGAATTTCATTAAAATGGAAATCACGTTGTATTCGTAATTGTTTGTGTATTCTATTTTGTATGGTAATGTAGGTATTAAAAAGGCGAGCTATGTATTTCTGCTAATCCGAACGTGGACTTATATTGAGAATGAAATGATTTTTAATTTAAATCTGTTTTGTACAGGCTGGCCAGCTAAGAATGCAAAGTGCTGTATCTCGTAAACTATTCGTCCGAGAGACTTGCGGAAAAAAGTGTACTATTAAAGGGAACAAAAGAAAACCGTGGAAAATATTGTCAGATTTCCAAGATGGTCGCCAGGGGGCGTAACCGCCATTTTACATTTTTAAAGTGATTTTTCACTGAAATCCACCTAGTAAATGTTACCAAAAAATATGTGTCTTTTAAAGCTAAGCTTTACTCGAGTAATTTTTGTTCAACACTTTTTGAAGGATATATTACAATAAAGTGGTGGGGGGTAATTCGATGTTTTTTTAAAATAAACAGCTGTACCTCCTAAACGACTGAACGGATTTTTACAAACTTGATCTCGTTGGAAAAAGCATTTATTGTTCTATCAAACGCATCTTACCTATGATATGTCTAATTCTTGGTGATGCCGCTAGGGCGCGCTTTTCGACATAATAACAGGAAATTGCAAAATTCTCAAAAGAATTAAATGCAATAATATGACTTTTTCCATAGAAATATAGTGAAATGATACCGTTGGTGAAAACGGTACCTCAATATCTTATTCGTAGCTTGAAATCTCCATGAAAGAACAGTTAGTTATCATATAATTTAAAAAAACGCTATTACACCGGTATCTATTGTTGTTTATTTGTCGCTTTTCAAGATTCAATGATAAAATTTTATAATTTAATCAATTTTAAATAAAAGTATATTCAGTTCAAAAGAATTAGAACAAACGTAGGTACAGGAGAATAATAAGAAAAAAAGGATCGATTTTGAAATAAAACTTATGCGTCCTTCAATGTTCCAACTGTCTATCATAACACTCAATGCAGTGTTGGCGCCGCTCATGCATGGACATTGCGGTAGCTTCAATTTCTGCTCTTAACAGACTGCGAATGACCTCTTGTTCAAACCCCAACATCAAAGCCATTGAAGTCTCCAAATATTGTGGTTGGAAAAGTCATATCACTGCATTTAATTTTTTTGAGAATTTTGCAATTTCATGTTATTATGTCGAAAAACGCACTCTAGCGGCATCGCCAAGAATTAGACATATCATAGGTAAGATGCGTTTGATAGAACAATAAATGCTTTTTCCAACGTGACCAAGTTTGTTAAAATCCAATCAGTCGTTTAGGAATTACAGCTGTTTATTTAAAAAAACATCGAATTACCCCCACCACTTTATTTTAATAGATACGTCGAAAAGTGTGTTTAAAATGGCGGTTACGCCCCCCTGGCGACAATCTTGGAAATCTGGCAATATTTTCCACGGTCTTCTTTTGTCCACTTCAGTGGTACACTTTTTTTCCGCAAGTCTCTCGGACGAATAGTTTACGAGATACAGCACTTTGCATTCTTAGCTGGCCACCCGGTACTGCCGTTAATTTAAGTTAAAATTGTATGTATTTATACTACACAGTATTGCTCAATAAATTAAAAAAAAATCTATTTAAAATCTTTTGATGTAATATCGTTTGAATATTACACAATACCTCCTTGACTGTACGAGTAGCCTATGTGTTTGAAAATACAATAATCTCTCCAAAGTGCAAAGATTGGTCTTCGCAATAGCCAGATCAGTTCTTTTACTCCAAGTCTTTGCTTTATAAGTAATCATTGGTTATTGCTGTACAAATCCAGAGCAGTATTTTTCCTCCTCAATTATGTATCTATTTCGTACGAACTAATAGGGCTTTTTTGCCTTGCTAGTTCCTTCAAGCTTATACTTGTTCCAGGAAAGTTTATTATCCAGGATAAGGCCTAGATATTTCACCTCCTTCTTCTAATCTATGTCTTGCCCATTAACTATTATGGTTTTGGGGTTGGATTTCCTTTTTCTTGTAAATGCTATTAAGATAGTCTTAGCGAGGTTTATGTTTAGGCCTACTGATTGGCACCACCTTTTCGTAGTAGTAAGTCCTCTTTGACATTTGTCACAGAGGGTATTCTGAAACTTTCCTCTTGTATAAATGACTATGACGTCAGCATACCCTAGATAGAATATTTCTAGTTTGCTCAAGTTGACTAGGAGTTCATACTGTCAAACTCCATATGACTGTGAGAGCAACTCTTCCTTGTGAATGTCTTCTAGTCGTAGATACGGAGATAATTTTATTTCCCACTTCCGTTTCCACTATCCTGGTAGAGAGCAACTGCGACAACCATCTGGACGTCGTGTTGTCTACCCCTCCTTTTAGTTAGGCTGATAGGTCTTTGAGATTTCGCAATGTCTTTTTTCCGTAGTATTGGTATGAAGGTGCTAGGCAAGGTCTCTATAAGTCTAGCTTTCCAAGATGTTTAAGGTAAAACCGTCAGTGCGTCTTTATGCCTCAGTATTCTCTTTTTATTTTCTAATGTTTTGTAATGCTTATTTCTTATAATAAAGGAATAATAATTTACAGAAAGTGTACCACGAATTAACATTCGAAAAAAGCAAAATCTCTGACGTAAAATCAGTAACAATACCTTGCGCATTCTGACAATCGTCGGTAGTATTTGTCAATTGTAATTTGTTTTTACAGGTATAGTAAAATAGTAAAATTGAAAATCAATTTTTCCCTGATATATTTGCAGTTGTAGGTTTATAAAACAACAATCGATTTAAACTTAATTTGGTCTGATATGTGTATTTTCGTCAAAAATTCAGGAAAATGTAGTATAATAGGGACCAAATATGCATTAATTATATGCAGCTAGTGAAGTGATTTTTTACTTAAGCGAATTGGTTATTGCGCAGCTATCATTTCATTGGCTGGTCGAATTTTTAATGCGGCGATGAAAATCTTATTGGATGTAGAAAAATCTCGTTTTATGAGAAATTGGTCGTATTCTGTACAGTTACATTGTGAGGAGTTGGTCTTCAGAAATATGTGCTCTTTCCATCCATTTTAAGATGGGACAACAATTTCTCAACTCATGCTACCCATAATGTACATAGGTACCTATTTAAAATTAAGGTATAAATAAGTAAATGATATCTAATGCTAAAATAAAGAACGTTACTTCACAAAAATATGACTCATAAGTGATTCTATGTGAGTTAATTTGAAAAAAAGTAATGGAGTAACAGTTGTGTGTCTTGTTTGTTCTTCAGAATAGCTGTACATTTTTGAATTCAAAAACGTTTTAACTGTACTACAGCTTCAATTTATATCGCTCGTTATAAAGTGGGAAAATATGATAAAGGTAATCTCGCGTTACTTGTTTGCTTGATGTGTCTAAAGCTTTTAACACGGTAAAGTACTAATGTTATCCATCTTTCTCAAACAGGTTTACAATTTTATTGTAAGTACCTTCAATTGTACCGCTCATTTCTGTTGTCGACAGTAAGTGAGGCATACAATTACTTGAATGCTAATATTCGACACCTGAGAAACTTACCAAAAAATATATCACTGCACTTAAATTTTACGAAAAGTAAAACTTGTATGTATTTTATTTCAGTCAAAGCAAATACAAAATAATGAAAGTTTTAGCTATAGAATCAATAATTTGTAGATAGGTAAGAGAGGGGCGGGCTGCTTCATGCTGCTACTCTTTTTCATAATATCTGTACAATTTTAATTTTGGATTCACCGCAACACTTACTGCAGCCTGTCAGACGATAGAAACATATTTATTTATCAAATTGCGCACATTTACAACAATATTTCTACATAGTGTAAACCCGTGCAATCATCCATCTATTTAAGAAGAAATAGACATACGTTTGATTTACAGCATTAGATTTAATTCTTGCGAGCAATTACGGTACCTACTAGTGATCTGCTGATTTTGTTCAAACAACTATTTTAATTTAGCTCTCTTTATTAGAACTAAGCTAACTTACTTTGAAGGTTGAGCAGAAGAGCAGCAGTCCCTAAACGGTTAAGGGCGAGCTGAACTTCACCAGAATTTGCTAATGATTACTTGTAATTATTTTCTGTATCTGAAAAAATAAAGACAGAACTATAAATTTTAAAAAGCAATGATGGATGAATAATAGCTCCATAATATGTTTATTATCAACTACTTTGATTGGTTTTATCAAAATGGTGCAAAATAAAAAGATGCAAGATTACTACAAAAGAAACAAAGGTTTTAAGAAAATTGTACATAATAGAATCTATCCTCATGACAATGAATTAAAATGAATCTCTATCTGGAGTAAGTACACATAGTGGAAAACCCAGTAAATGGTGTACTTACAAAAGTTTATAACAGTTATTAATGGGGTTATCCATTATACATAATACGCACGATAACGTAATATACATTATTGAAAATCTACACCTCTTGTTAGTTTCTATTTCAACTAATTTGATATACTATGTGTAACGTAAGTAAAGTTAAAGCATATGAGTATAGATCGTTGGTATAAGATATCAGTTGGTAACAGATCCAAGAGAAACAACTTACGATGTGTATGTTACAAGCCGAGAATTTGCAGTTGTAGAATGGCCATGTTAAACTTGAATACAATGGAGAACATCTGTGCTTATGCTTTATTATGTTATAGTTAGGCAACTTCAACTATAACTTGAACCCACTTCATTTGTGGCTAACACCAACGTAGACTAAGATATTCTACATTCATGCACAATTGAGCAATAAATATAGTAAAGTTTTGTACAGTATTTTGAATCTAATAATCAAATTTAACATTATTCTCTCTTCATACATGGATTGTATTTATGTATGGTATAGGGACTGCTAAAATGTATGTAAAGACTGTTTGAAAAGTGACGGGTCAATAACTCATAAGAACCAAACTTGAAAATAGGAATATATGTATATTGTTAAGCGTAAATTCTTATTAAAGTTAACTGTTTTTGAGTTATCAGGAAAATCACATTACCGGTGCCTTTTAATTGCCTATGATAGAAGCGTGTCATGACAGAACACGAAATAGTTTAACAAAATGCGTTTTCCTAGATATGCATCAGCCATACATATTAGAGATATAAAAAGAACGATATTACAGCCATCACTGCGCTAGAGAAGTAGAATGATGGACCGAGTTAGGTAAAAGCTTTGGTATTTTTTCGAACAGTCAAGCAACACTTAAAGCGATTACTTCAGCAATAGCGCTCAGGCGGGTTTTCAAAGTAAATTAACAATGCTCTGGGTTCCCAGCCACAAGGGCGTGAACGGAAATAAGGCAGATAACAGATTCGACCTCCTTAATCGTGGAACCACGGTGTTCAACTGATAAGGAGACACCATTGCATTTAGAGTGCATTCCGAACCGCAGCAGGCTCGTTTTTTTACTATTCAGAACGAGACCATTATCCTCACACCAGAAAGTCATACCACAAACAGCACCAGCAGCAGATATAGAAGCTTTCTCGAAGGATTCTTCGGAAATTATGCAGCTAGTGTCATCCGCATATTGCGACAATACACCCTCATTTAATGTTAATGTTAAATCGTTTACATAGATCAAAAACAGCGTGGGCTCAGAACTGACCCCTGAGGCACCCCACATTCTATGTTTATTACTGATGAGTAATACGTGTTTAAAACACCATTTTTGTAGCCAGGAACGGCAACAAAAGAAGTGCGATCCCTGAAGTATGACTTAAACAAGTCGTGTGCCACTCCACGTATCCCGATTGCCCAAACCTTAGACAGTAGCAACGAGTAATCCAGGACATCGAAGGCCTTTGTCAAGTCGAAGAAAACACCTATCATCTTTTTTATGAACCGGTATGATTTTACTACTACTTACTTTACTACTTCAAATCAGGGAAATGTACCCGACGAAAGACAGTCATTAATAATGTGTGCCAATGGCGCTGAAACCTGATGCGAAACAAATCGTAAAAGAAAGCACGGTATCTCATCCAGCCCAGCGGAATGCTTGGAAACCAGATCACCAATAACCCTCCGCACCCCACAACAATCCACCGGCATAAAAGAAATAGAATCACTGCTGCGTGGGATACTGTCAGATGATCAAATCCTAGGCGTAGGTTTAGTGATACAACTAAAATGGTGTCCAAGCAATTCCGCCACCTGCTGGGGATCACTGACAATTGAATTGCCGCTGTAAAGCAACAAATTCTGCTTGGTATTTGGAATGTTTCCAGCTATATCATGAATAATCCTCCAAGATGTCCTACTTATGTTCTTACTGTCTGCCATCAAGTTACAATAATAAGATCTCTTTGCAGATTCAACCTGCTTCCCATACAATTGTTTCCTAATATTGTAGGCTCAAGTAGTTTTTTATCTTTCGTGGCTTTATATAGATTATATAAATCACGTAGTTCTAGAGCTTTAGTTCGTAGGTCATCCGTATACCAACACATCCTATGCCTAAAAGTTACTTGTTCCTTGTTGACTGGAAAAGTCAAATTAAAGTAATATAAAACTATGCTATAGAACACTTTAAACTTCTCGTTAGCATCAGAAGATAGATACATTTTACAGATTACAACATTATCCCAATTTTCCTCAGATAAGAACGCCTGAAAACTAAGGATTGCTTCATTTGAAAAAACGACGCCTATAAGTAATGACTGGTGCAGATTTCTTAGCAATGTTTATGTCTAATACTTGATATTCATGATCAGACAAAAGCGGCTAACCGAGATTGCAGAAATATTTTCCTGACTTATCAGCAGCAAACACATTATCAAGAACCGTATTTGTGGTTGATGTAACTCGCGTTGAGTCAGTAACATAGGGAATCAAATCAAAACAAGCAAAGAGATTCAATAGTCTATAATGCGTTATAATGCAGCGGTTAAGACTCGATTTCGCGATTGTGATCTACCAATTGGCAATTCTCACAAACTCAATCGTTGTAACTTGCTAATGATTCTGCATGATGCAAATTATTCTAAATATTGAGGAGATATTTTATACATATTGGAATACGTTTTCCAATAGTAGGTAACCGCTGTTTAGGTAGCCATGTTTTATCAAATGTTTAGGATGTAACTAAATTTAATTAAATATTTTATGCTTATTGTATAGGAGATCGAAATATGGGCTAGCAACACTGAGAAGAACACGATCTAATGGCGAGCTAAGAGTAAATAGTAACGAATAAACAAAAGTGCATTATTGTATAAACAATCATTTTACAATTGATAAGAGATGTAGCGATAAAACTTGTCTAAGAGATAATCAATTCTTGAGTTTGTCGGTGTTCATCTGCAGCTTCTTTATAATTATGATCCTTCCATTTAACCCCTTAAATTATCAAATTATAATTGGATTCGAAAAGTGTACAAAAAGAGGCTGGAGAAATCGACAAAATCGCGAATAAATGGAAAAGTAGTAAGATTAGAGAAACGGTATGGTTTAAAGGATGCCTACAGAACATGATGGATCTGGGGATTAAAGCTCGTGGCATTACGATGAACTTAGCCGGTTAAAATAAATACACTCTGTTATACGTGTAGTTGATTTCTAAAATGTCTTATATATTTCAAGCAGGTATTCTAAATGATGTTATTTTTATTCAATATTCACAATATTCTCGATAATACCGTCTTTCAAAAGTCGATATAAATTGTATTCCTAAAAGATGGCGTATGGATAAAATTGATCATGATGTTTTCCATCTTGCAAAGGTCTTTCCTCTCCTGAACCGTAACTGTACAAAACTTATTTCGTGCACAAAGATCGAGCAAGGGTAGTCCCGGTTAATATGGCTGCTTGACTTTGATAAACAAGTCTAGTGTATTAGATAGATTAATCAATACTTATTATACGGCAAGCTGACGTAGTATAAATCATTTCATCCCGACATGTATCCTTTTTAGCTTTGTCCACTTTCAGCAACGATTATGGTGTTAAAGTGGATGAATTTCGAGAGTAATTGATTTGCTATCGTAATTGGAATGCGACGTGTGTAATTTCGTTAATTGTCGTTTCGAGAGGATATAGATCTTGACACTAACGCTTGACTAATGAAGTGAGTTTATTAATTGACTAATACGGTAATTTTGTATTATTTGTACTATAGTAAAGATCAATGTCTAAAATTTGCATTGATAATTTTTAGTTTACTATCCTAAAGTAAGGGATATATTTGAAATTATTATAATTTTTTAACTAATATGACCTCCATTTTGTTGTAGGATCACGAACCTTTCCTCCAAATTGTACACAATATTCTGTAACATTTCCGGTTGAAATGCATCAATTTGCTTTGCAATATTGTCTTTTAGTTCTTGTAGCGTTGTTGGTCGTCTTCTAAACACTAAACTTTTTAAATAAGCAACACAGCACAGTAATCCGCTGGGTTTCATAATCTGGAGACAATAGTTCATGGTATAAAGTTAGTTTGTACGGATATCTTAAATCAATCTTATTAATTCTTTGGTAAGTGCTACATGAGTTGTTGTTCATCTATCATCTAACATCTTTTGTTGTACATCTGCAACAACATCTTGAGTACGTATGCTAGGTCTGCCACTACCTTTTTTTCGTTGAACACTTTTAGTGTCTCGAAATGTATTTACAAGGTAATGAATGTTATTATAAAATACGGTTTCATCGGTTATTACGTCTGGATACTTCAAACAAAATTCTTGTAAACATGGTTGACTTCTATACTTCCATTCACCATTTTCGATATATCCATTGGGAAAGTATGACTCAATAACATTTAAAATTAATCACATTTGACAGATAACTAAATGATATTAAGCTAAGCCATACGTTTTTCAAATATATCTAATCCATACCCAAACAACATGTATATAAAGCAACGAATAAAACAAATGAATTACAGTAACGGAATCAATAGGTAGTTAAGCCTTGCGGCGGCGGCGCCCTGATCTTCCAGGTGGACCAAACAACAAAAAACAAGCAAGAGAAAAAAAAAAGAAAAAAAAGAATAAGAATAAAAAAACATACAAACATTTCACATACATAGATATAGTAACATTCCATTCCTTAATCAAATAGATTTCGTCTATTTTTTGTTATTAACTTAATTTGTTAAGTTATAATAATTAATTAAAATATATCCCTTACTTTATGATGACTTTGTATATATGTATTATAAACAATCTATTTGTAATTTTTTTTAAATATTTTTTACAATCGTCATTCTGGGGACCGTTGATGAAAATTCATAGATGGTGTGACACGAATTCTACAACACTGCATCTTAAATATTCATATTTACTGCGGTAGTGTTATGTTTTATTATCTTCACTTTAATTTTTAATTAAAATTCGAATAAAACACTTCATTTCATAACTGGAAGTTGTTTTCAAGCTCGTGAGCACTATAAAACAAAATAGCGCAAGCAAATGTTTCGCTGGCGAAACTGGAGACCACAGTGGCATCTTGAACTATATCGATAAGACCATAAGTACCATTGCCCATAAAGACTGATAAGATTCCGTTCATCTTCAGTTTACCAGCAGGAAAATTGCAAAAACCCAAACCTGGGCAAATACTTTGATATACGTTGGTTTGTAGATGCCTCAAAAAAGTAGGAGAATTAGAATCTGAGAGCCGGAGAAGCAAATAATCAATTCGTCAGCCTCGAATGCTCTAGTTTCTTGATCAAAATAATGGTCATCCAGAAGTAATCTTGGAAAGTAAAGATTGGACACTTTCAATACGTTGTTATACGGAAACTGTCCAATCTTTACTCTCCATGAGTGTACAAAGAGGACATTTTCAACTGTTTACATGATAACGGATCCGTCGAAATACAATCAAACAGGTAAGGTGCCTTCAGAGCACTGCTGGCTATCAAATTAGATTCCGAACATTACAGCACCACTTTGAGATACATAAGTAAAGTAAGTAAATAAAGCGTCAGAAATGACACATACTATTACGGAAAATATTTAAATAGGATTACAGTTTATTATACATACATACATAGTTAAAAAGAGCGAGTTTTTAGATTCCAAAGAGTCAACTCAAAACAACAGCATGATGAAATAGATGCTATGTAATACAGACACATAAATATGCCTTATGTAGTGTTATATTTCCTTCAGATATTTATGAGTTTATTACAATAAATTCATGATATTGGACAATGTCAACGTATTTCTCATAAATTGCTTAAGAGTATAATAAAACAGAACTACATACTATAACATTGTATTACAAAATTTTAACATTGTTTTCGGACCCTACCTATAGGCTAAAATTAGATTTCCGTAGACTTATCTCTCCATCTCCTCATAGGCTATCCCTATACAAGAGTTTAGTCAAATTCGGATTGTTATCCGTACAATCTTCTACATGCTTACAATGTGTGGCAAATGGTTAAAAAGGTCTTTTATATAATAAACTGTAGATGTAATTAATTAGATATCTCAAGTCATTCTTAGAAGAAATGTTTAGTTCCTGATGAAAGTGTAATACACACACGAAGCGTGAAGAAGAATGGCCATATTCAGCTGCACTTCTGGCCGTAAATGATGTAGACCTGCTAATTGCTGACTCGAGAGGAATGTCAAAACGCCCGAAGAATTAAATATTCTTTTCAACAGTTGCAAACCTTAACGTAATAGTTTTCAGTCATAAGAGTGTTATAGAATTGTGGAACAGTAAAATTAAAACTCATTGAGATAATAACGATTACCGACTAGAAGTTATGGATGGAAATGAATAGCATGAAAACGTAACGAATAGCGTATTTCATCGCATTACGGAGTCTAAGCAAAAAGTATTGATTAAGTAGGACCGTGACAAGAACAATCACACGGGAAGCTTTTAATTAAAAGCCATCATATATTTCTCCTCTTTCATCCACGTAAAAAATTATTTAAACCCTTTCACAATATGAGTGCTACAAGCACGAGAACGCATGAAAATCGCTGATCCTTTCTATCTCACAACGAGAAAAACAAGCGAACAAAGCGTTTTCGCAAAAAGCTTAATTTTGAACGTATATAAGCAACTTCTGCATTATTTATGTTCAATAGAAATTTATGATATCAAGATGGTAGTTTCGTCTTTTTATAGGAAGGATTTTAGTTTGTTGAACAAACATTTTGGGACAGATAACATGAAATTTGAAAAAAGAAGATATACTGCTACATGAAATACAATGTACTGAACTCAAGATGTGTATGTATGTAAGTACATGCATACATATAGATATTTTAAAATTTTATAATTTCCTATAAAAACATTGATTTGTTTTGCTTTCTTATTTCTCTCCTTTCCTGCTTTTCAGGCGTCGATTCACTATTAAGAGTTTGATTTTCCTACATTTACTTTCGAATAGTTTTGTATTTCTCGTTAGTCTTTTCTTCTGTTTTTTCTTCCTGTCTCCATATTTTTCATAATAAAAGGTGTGGGTTCCTTCTAACTAAAGAACTTAAATTGGTATGTGACCATACCAATTTAACCCTCCGAAGTTAACGTGCGGTTATGTAACAAAAAGGCTAACGTTCGTTTGAGGGACCGATTTTTCTGAAGTATGCTGTGCTATGTGCTATGAGTGCTAGTCTTAAAGTCTTTTTAATGAAATAAACGAGTAAACATGATTGTTCCATGTGTATTTATTACGGCAATAAGGCCTCACAGTTTCAGTAAACAATATTTATGTATATGTAATTAAAAATTAACAATAACTAAAAAAATTGCAGCCACCAAAAGTTTGTCATGCAAATATTTGAAAATTCTAAGCAAATAAAAGTCAATGCAGAAACCTTGCAAAACTAAGACAAAAAAAAATCTTGTATAAGAAAAGGAACAAACGAAATATTATGAACTCAATTTATTGCTCAAATTTTTCTCAACATCGGAACATACACATGTCAAGTGTTCTAAACACATGAATTTTTCGTATTTTTCACAATTATATCTTGTTTTTCGTTTCTTTTTTTCTAGAATCACAGTAGTTACAGCGAGTATATGTATTATTTATAAAGGTGTTGTTCGGCAAGGATCCTGCAACCTCAAGGTAATATTTTGTAATAATGATCGGCGACAAATATGCCCATCTACTAGTTCTAGAGCAAGCTTTTCAAGAAAAATTCTCCTAGGAATTTTAATGCAATTGTTGATGTCAAAAATATATACGAATTGACTGCAGCAACATTCATGGTGCTATGGAAAATCGCCATAGTCCAGCGACGAGGAAGTTTGTCTACTACGTCAACGCCTCCTTTTGTTTGATTATACCTACATTAGGATCACCTCAGATTTCCTTAAAGTTTTATCTACATCATAGTGCATCGTGGAGAAGAGGAAAACGTTTTTGTTTTTGCATGGTATATGTGATACTATAGTAGAATGTTCTCGAAATGTAAACATACTGCTTCCCACAGGCCGATTTCCTTGGGTAAATTCGACTGGCAACATTGGTTTATTCTTTTTTTATAGTACCTAAGATGGTAATTTTTTTGCCAGTAATTTTTCAGCAACTTCTGCACTAATAAAGAAATTATCCATTGCTACATTCCTATCGGAATTCCAGATATGTTCACATAGTCTTGGGACTAGTCCTATGTTACTAGTATTTACTTGGTAAGGATCTGGAGGCTACTTTCCCACATATATTTCCATATGTGCGGTAAAACACATTTTAGCATCTATCAATGCATAGTTACTTATATTTTGATGACATATCGGTTCGGATTCTGGGACATATACATAAATTTTAAAGCCACATCTTTCCTGGAACGCTTCCATTTTTTCGTCCACTGTAGTGTATTCAAGCACTTCATAACAGTTCTTGCAATTGGAATTGAATGTGTCAAAAATATTCTAATTGCTGCTAGCTTATCGATTTTCACTCTTTCTAGTCGAGCTGTTTTATCGTCAAAACGAGTACATCGTAGCAAAAGTTTGAATCTTGCAAGAAACATTGTTAGCCTAAATATTTCAATACACGCTCAATTGGTTCTGAACGAGTCAGTCGCAGTTACACATATGATTATTTTTGTTTACCCCAGAAAGATAAAGTAAGCTCAGTCACGCCTTTACATATTTCCAACAGATCAGTTGGTCTCGCAGTTCGATTCTCGGCACTATTTTTTTTTACTACTGATAAACTTATTTGTGTTTTCTACATCATCTAGCATTTCGTCAGTAAAGAAGCAAAGCATCCCCAAATAACAATAGGCGAAGTTAATTCATAAGCAGCTCCTACAACTCCAGGTAAACGGAGGACAATATTTTCTGCACGTTTTGAACAGGAATTGCCTTTTTCATTTAGTTTTACCATCCTTGCCAATAACAGTAAGTTCCTTGAAATATTTTACGGGTTAGTTTGCATCGGGACTATTGCTATTTGTTGTAGAAGTATTGTCCATATCTAATTTTTGTTCGGAATCTGTAGCTTCTTGTTCTTCAAAGATGCCTGTTTCACACTGAGCTTCCTCTTCTTCGCCATCACATTTCCAAATCTGAATTAACTTCATTATATAAACTTTGCGTTGAGGAAAGATGAAAACCTGAAAGTTAAGTATCAGAGTCAACAAATAGTCTCATCAAATAATGTCAAGTTCCTCGGACTTTACATTGGCAGTGCCCTCAATTAGAAAGAACATATAAATATACTTGCCAAAAAAATATCTGGAATGGTCTATGCTTTAAGAATAATAGCATAAGAAGTTCATGTGGAGGCTGCCCTAGCGGCATATAATGCTTATGTTGCATCAAGATTAGCCTATGGTATTATCTTCTGGGGGAATTCCACAGATACTGATAAGCTTTTCGTACTTCAGAAGTCCTGCCTCCGAAGTGTGTTCCAACTGAAAAGAATCAAAACCTGCAGAAACATATTTAAGCAATACAGCATGCTTACGTTACTAGCGATATATATACATGAATCCGCATGTTTTGCGAAAAAACACTACAGTGAACTAATTGCAAAACACGAAACAAATCATGAGTATAACACCCGAGACTGTAGTAAATCTATGTTGCGGTTGCCGCACACAACATACACTCGAACATATAAAGGTGCAGTAACTCAAACGTTAAAGATTTATAACAGCATCCCGGAAGAGTTCAAAAATAAACAATTTAATACTTTCAAATCATCAATAAAAAGATTTCTCGCAGATAAGTGCCTATATAGTGTCAATGACTTCTTTCAATAATGAATCAAGTACTTTTTCTTTTATGACGCATTTTATACTTTTGTATTTTTATGAAATAAAATGTCTATTATTATTATTATAGTCGCTGACGTATTTGTGGTTCCTGCTCATAACTCATATTGACTTAGTTACAAGATTATTTTACAAATATACAATACCAAAGCAGGTAATACATTAATGACAAACCTTAATTAATCGCAATTTCTTTACACGAATGATAACGTCAGGTCTAGCACAGCGAAAATTATGATGTTTAAACACTGATATTCGTAATTTAAATATTAGGTAGTACACTACGTGTCACACGGCTAATTTGAAGGTACGGAAGCGGTCAATGTGCGGAGTAAATATGTTCGAAATCGGATAAAATCGGGACCGCCTCCTAAACCGCACCTTACCTTCGAAGGCTTAAATCTCTTATTGTAATATATTTCATTATTAATCATTCTTTATAATTTCTAATTTACATAATAGTGCCAAATTAGTGAGCACATAATAGACTTAATTCTAATGGTAACAAACACAAAAGTGGTTGGTCGATTCCCATTCCTGCCGAATTACATACCTAACACATTATAAGCAACAAATAATAAGATATAAATTTGAATTTTTATTACGCTAGCATGGAATGCGGATTACTACCTTTTTGACAGAGGACTAAATGTTCTAGTAGATATAAACGAACAAGTACGCGATTCTATTACCAGAGATCCAACTACCAGTGTACTTCGAATTAACAGCCACCAATTGAAGCAGCGCCAAAGACAGTTTGACGATTTTTAAAACGTGAAAGTCTACATCCATGGTGCAAGCTTTGCTTGAGGCAGATTTTCATTATCATCTATACCAATACGTGCGTCTAAGTTTCAGTATGTTTTTACATTCTTCCAGTAAGATTAAATGTCCCGCAGATCGTCTATTAAACATAAGACATACATATGTATGTATGCGGATTCAAATAGATGGAGCACTATCACATTACGAAATTTAAGTTCGAAACTTTGTCAACAACAATTATCCATAAAAGAATTGGCAGAGGAGCCACTGTTGCATGGCCAACTAAATCCTCAGATCTTTATTTTGAATTATTATTTTTGGGAGCAAATAAAACATTTAGTATACGTCCAAGTTTTAAACACCAGAGCAGAATTACTGGAGCGTATTTAGCAAGCTACCCAACAATTAAAAGATAACCTCCATGAAATAAGGGCTGCCACTTCTTCAGTTGCCATACGAGTGCAAGCTAGTATTCAACAAGGAGGAGGGTAATTTCATCAGGTACTGAATTAAAAAATAATGCATGTAAAAGAGTGGAACATTTTTTTTAACCTGATGATGTCGTAAACGGTTTTTGCTCTTTTTTGGTGCTGAGCCAGGTCTGTTTTGAGATTTGTAGCAAAATCGAATCTCAATTCTAGGGAGATCCATGATCGTATAGCTAACATTTTTAGTTGTAACTTTTGCTAGTTTCAGCTGAATCTTCAGACATGTATGTCCGTGCACTAGATATGTATGTATATCTACGAAAACATTATAATATGTAATTTAAGACCGTTACCCCCTTTTGATTCTATACTTCACGATTTCATACAAGATTTTTTTCTTAAACAAGATCAACTTCTATGATATTCTAACGATAAGCCGTTTAATCTATAACGTAATTGTTTTACGTCTTGTAATACAGATTCTCCATGCAGACTTTTTATATTTTATGGAAATAAAATATACCGTATCAACAACTTACCGATACGATTATATATTCTAAGCAATGTCAGTACAATCTTAAGGGATTAGTGGATCGTCAAATTGAATAAAATCGCTTTCTTTTCACAGAAAATATCTAGAGATAGTCGTTGAAAGATAGGAATTTAATTAAAAATTCCTTCATTGAGCACAATGAGCGTTTTCGTGATGACGAACCCAATTTTTCTCGCCAGAATGCAGGTCTTTTCTTCCGCATGTTTTCGTGCAATGCGTAAATGATACTGTGTAGTATACGAAATTTGACATAAACGTGTTCCGTGCTTTCATGCATTACGAAATCGATATATCCGCAATCTACTGAAAACACATCTTCACTCACCGGGCTGCCTTTCTTTAGCGAACAAAGCGTGATAATCCTTCAACTAAACAAGCCAAGCAACAACAAACAAAATAAGCTTTCCCTCTCAGACCTGCAGTTAATATATTTATCCTTCCGACAAAATCGTGTCTGTTTTTGGATTAAAATTCTTATATCTCTTAGACGTATTGCCTTAATTTTCATGCTCACTTCTTTGTCACGCGGATAGTTACGCGGCTATGATATGAACTGACGTTGGTATATTATACTTTTGTAAAAGGGAATTCAAAAGAATCTGTGTGTTCGGTTTAACTGAGATCGTATACGGACAACTTCTGTGATAAATTTATGAGGCCTCGAGTATGAGCAATTTGCCTTAGGATAGAGCCATCTGCATCTTGTTACTCAGTTCGCGCAATACTTTTGCTGTTACTCCGGTATTGTTCTCCAATTTACATAATATATGAAATACAATACATAAAAACATGGTTTTTTAAAAACAGGTAATCAAAATATGCTTCATTTTTCATATTAAGTCAGAACATCATGGTCATCATTAACCATTGTTATGGCTCACCATATGTACATGTTACGAGATGACGGAAGTAGAATAGTTGCCTTTACAAGCTGATTATGCCTGTTTGTAACTTCTATCACAACCCTGCCAAAATATCTAAGTCTCAATTAGTATATTCAGATAACCATATCTGCAATTTTGTTTTTTCGAACTTATACTATAATGAATATATTTTAATAGTATGAATAATAATAATAGAAACATTCTTGGAACCACATCGTGTCGTTAGGAATATTTCGATTTTTTTTTAATAAACTTATCCCTCAGAAGAACTATCTTTGCTCAATAAAATTGCCTAAAGATAGGTTTTGCTACATGGTTATTGATTATGTGTATTCAAACATTACTTTCACCGAATGAGATTCTTGGGCGTTCAGTGGAAGTTGAGGCGGTCCAGGATCTGAAATCTTTGTTTATAGTTGGTCCCACAATGTTCTTGTAGATGTAGGAGCCGATTGCCGAATTTGTCGGTCGAGATGGTCCCATAAAAGCTCAATCCGATCGGGTTGATGCCTGAGCTCTGTGCGGGCCATTTCATAATTGTCAATCCCCCATCATGTTCCATTCGATTGAGGTAATCACAGTATAATTTCGAGGTCTGTTTCGGATCAGTATTTTGCTGAAACACAAAGTTTTCGACGATTATGCGTGTTCCCAATGGAGCGGCGTGCTCCTCCAATATTGTTGGTAGCGCTTTTTCTTTAATATCCCCCTCGATTTGCACCTAATACCCTACAGTGCTCCCGGCAAAACACCCCCAAATCATGATCAAATCCCGCCCATGTTTAACTTTAGGCACTACACAGGGTTCAGCCAATCGTTCTCCAGATGATCTCCGAAGAAATATCCTTCTTCTCGAACCAAAAACCTCAAATTTGGACTCATCGGTCCACAACACACTTTTCCACTGTTCGATGGTCCAATATTTGTGTTCTCGTGCCCAATTTAACCGTTTATTTTTATTTTACTTGCGCAACAAAAGCTTTTTACAGCAATTCTTTCATGTAAACCAGTTTTCTTTAAGCGCCTCTTAACCGTGGTCAGACTGATAATTTTCTAACGATTGACGTTCGCTACGGCGGCAATTTCTGACGGTGTTTTGCGGCTATTTCTTCTACTGATTAAAACGATGTTACGATGTTTTGTTGAGGTTGTAATTTTAGGACGTCCTGACCGTATTTTGTTTAAAATACTGCCAGTATTTTTAATTTTTTTAATATTGTAGTCTACTGTTCTCCGAGATATTTTAAGTAGTTTGCGATTACTTTTACTGGTTTTGTGGTAACTAAATATCAGAGTATGGGTTTCTGTCGATTAACTCTTTCGTTTGCGGCATAATTTCAAGTTTACGCCTTTTATACCCCTTAATACACACAGTTCGATGTTAACGCTCTTATTGTTAGTGGTAAAACTCAACTAATATTCCTTCGCTTTAGAGGCACAATAATATTGATAAACTTTCTATATTTTATTATTTGTTTTACCTTCTGCGACAGCATGCACAATCCTGAGAAATGATTCATTACTTCGCTGAATATTTGTATTCATAAACGTACGTATAGTAATTGTACATATTTAAAATTGACTAAATGCTCTTGAGTGTACTTCGCCATCTCTTAATATTTAATCTTAATCAAAAGAGAAGTAACCAAACACTATAAGACCTTTCATTTTATTCCGATTTTTCTGCTATACATGCGAAACTCTAAATTGTTATTATTTCAATCCAAACATTTTATTTTATATTACATTATTTCATCTGTCTTTTTTCAATTGTATGAAACAGCAACAACAGCAGCTATATTCCTCGCGGTTTATCTCTGTATCTCGTGCAGTAGACGTTTCAGAACGTAGGAAGCAATCTTTATAGGAATAAATACTTGTTATAATGTTTCAACAACAACAGAGCAAACATATTTACTGATAAACTACGCATTTGTTGACATCATTTCAAGCGAGAGGATACTGAAATAAATCATACGACTGTGGCATTTGGATATATGTATATTTAAAAGTATTTCGTAAATGTTTATTTTTTGTTAAAATCCTTGGGGTGCACTTTTATGTAATGTGCTATGCGAATAAACTTCTGGAAATAATTGACGAGTACACCCTGTATAATCTAAACTCGTAGTTCTAGCGAAATGAAATTTGATATAAAAGTAAGTATAACCTATCCTCATGTAGAGCGCCCCGTTACCCTGCTTGGAGGGGATGCATCAATGGCGAAAGTATTCCCCATAAACGGCGCGTAAAATCGCTACACAACGAAGTATGAAGTCAACAAGTTGTCGCATGGCAACGGGAGTGCTCAACGTTAGCAGGGGAAGCCCGATAACGTTGAAGTCCCTAACTGATCATATCCCAAACATGTTCGATCGGATTCTGATTTGGAGAATGAGCTGGCCATGGAAGGAGTCGTATACGGTGCTCCGCCACAATGGCGTTATTGAATACACTATTCGAATAGACGCCTACGAGTTCGGCGACAAACCAAAATGCGCGCGTCACTAACGCCCAATTCGAATCTTGAAGGGGAAGGGGCGGTTCCGCACGCGGTTGACCACGCGGCATTCCTCGCTCAAACTCACTTAAGTAGCGCAATCGACTCGCAATTTTGCAGTGCATACAAGTACAACATACTAGACTTTCACACGCATAATCTTTCAAGAAACACAAGAAACGTTTAAAACTTGAATGTATCTAAAAACTGAATGCAGTAGATGCGTAGATTTCGTGCGGAAACAAATTGTAACATACCCTGGTA
>SMLS01071223.1:0-17101 GCA_004785975.1 Popillia japonica | reverse complement strand
TATAAATAATATTCTCTATATTAACTGTTTTGCCGATTACATTTCACCTGATTGGTTTGCAACACAATTGTACGCGCCGTAGTAAACTGTATTAAAATGAGAACGGTGGGGTACGTTTTGAATGTCTTAATCACTAATGCCACCAAATGGAATCATATAGGTATATTGCTAGTCAAAGAACACAACAACACAATCTTCCTGTCAATTTAATGTTACAGAGGTTCGAGAAGGATTTCAAGACAATAATAGAAAATCTCGTAAAACAATTCTTGCTAATACCTTTATTGCGCGGAATTGTGTACAAAGTGGAATGGCATCTCAACTAAAGCTATACTGTCGACGAGATCAAATTAGGTGTAATCTCGCGTTGCGGACATCGACGGAGATTAAGCTTATCTCCGTAGCATCGTTGCCACACATGAGTTTAATTATGCAATAGTGTACGAACTGTGCGAGGCAAGATGACCGGGAGTTGACGGGGACTTGCTGCCAGCGCTACTGGGTTGGAATTAGTTCCGAGTAAAATTTCAACACCTATACCGATATAGCAGCCCTCTTAATTTAACCAATAACTCCGACGACGGTTAGGCATCTAATGAGCGTCATTAAGCTGTTAATTGTTTATGCAAATGTGACCACATCTGCGGTAACGCGTCGGTATCGTACAGATATTGAGTAAAATTGTCATGTCGTATCAATTTGGAAACGGAGAAGGTTAAATGGGGATCGCTCATCGGTACACAATGTTTGTTGGATAACAATTACTAGCCTACGCCATTTCCATTACGTTAAATGAATATCAATTTTCAGAAACCAAATAGTTGCGCTTCCTCTATCCCCACTGTTTGAGAGAACACCAAACTGCACACTGTATGCTGCGATGTTTTCCGAAAGTTAAACTATGATTTTACTAATTTTTTGTTAATGTTAAGGTATCAGTAGTTGTAGTACAGTCGATTTTTTCCTTATTTCATGTTAAATGTCGTATGGAATATATTAGTGATATGTATCCTGCTATATGTACTTACATATGTATATGAATTTTGGTATTGGTATACATATAGAGAGACTATTGCAAGATACTCTACTATAAAGAAGCACGTTATTCCTCTCAGTAGATTGCACTGCGTGCAGAAAAGATGGATATAGGTATGGGGTTATCATAAAATAAAGGACATACTTTTAATTATTATAACGTTTTAACAAAAAAGTTAATAAAACGAACATATGAAATCCAATTGATTAAGAAATGGGATTTACTATGCCCAAACCCAGTTACAGAAATTGTCCAATATGACCTCCATTATGTTTTTGTACGATTACCAACCTCTCCTCCAAATTGTACAGAGCGTTCTGTAGCACTTCTAGTTGAATTGCGCCAATTTGCTCCGCAATATTGTCCTTTAATTGTTGTAGCATTGTTGGTCGTCTGATTAATACACGATCCTGAAAAACGTTGGTTACCAATTATTTTACCGGTCGAAAAATGCGCGGCAGTGCTCCACACTGTATAAAAACAATGTTTTCAATTCCGTGGTGCTCGTTTTGTAGCTGTGGAATAACATTCCTTAACATTGTAAATATCGTTCATCCTTAATCGTAACAGATACGGTTTCTCATTTCCTCGTAGAAATACGAACCAATGATAAAATCAGCTGTAAAATCGCACCAAACGGCGACTTTCTTGCATGAAGACCTACTTAAACGATATGTTGTCGATTTTCTGTGGACCAGGTTCTACAATTTTGAGTATTGACTCCACCATTCAGAGTAAAATGTGGATTTAGTTTCTATCTGACCGATTTCTCGCCAGGAAAAATCGTATGTAGTAGGCAAATTGGCTTCCTCTAATTCAAACAGCATTTTTAGTTTATATAGATACATTTTTAGAATGTTGCGTAAAACTTTTTAAACCGCGGTATACGGCACTTGCAGTCGCTTAGATATCGTAATTGCACTCCTTATTGCAAGTGGATTACCTCCTGATTTTCATGAAGAACCTCTGCAACTTGGACACCACTAATTCTTGCTGTTTATGATCTTGGTAGGGCAGTGACAGAGCTTGTTCTTTCAAATTTTTGTAGCTGTGCGCTCTCTCAAACCTATTTTCGCGGAAAATCTTCGTAGTACAGTGGCGTAATTTCTGGCGCATTCATAATGACACTGAACTAAGTCAATTTATGTTCGAAATGGCCAAATCACTTTGTCTAAACTCGAAATTATTTTGTCAGAAGTACTATTTCGAGTTTCGGCCGGCCATTCTGGGTAATGATAACAGTGACGAGATCATTATTGCAAGTACATAGTAATCATATGTACAACCCAACCACGTGTTGTGTTTAGTTTTTTGTTCCGGCACTTCTTTCTATGAAAGGTAGAATTTTATATGGTACATCTTAATAGTATTACAATAATATTTCAATGCATGTAGGCCTATAACCCAACATTTCCACGTTTCTATCTTTCTTTCAGCTAATAATACAAAATTGTTTAGTCATAAAGTTTACTGTCGGTGGATCAATGAAGTAAAAGCCGCAAAGCTTTAGAGCAAGAAAGAACCAATACATTATCATCGGTTGGCGAGATTCGATATTACTCATGTGAATGAGATAGAGAAGCTTATATGACCGCTAACTTCAGAAGAACCGACAATTTTATACTACTAAAAAATTGATGAATTGTTTGATATTCTTCGCAACACTTACCTGAATGTAGAACATGGTAGACGTAAACGTATCTTAAAGAAACTACAAAGAAGTATTAAAATGTTACTAAAGAAATTATCATGACGTACTTAGTTTTATGCAAACCTTTGTCAGCAAATTCTCAAGAAACGTTTAGTTGTTAAACCATTGTTTTTTAAGGAACTGAAATCTAGATGTCAAGTACACCTTATATACATGTAGGCGAATGCAGACGCAAAATATAAATTTATATTGAATTATCAAGATCATTTAACAAAGTTTTCGTTAAAGCGTTGGGAACGAAAACAGCAGCGGAAATTGCATATGCTTTGCTTGATATTTTTACTACCATTGGGGTTCCAAATGTATTGCAGTCTGATAATGATAGAGAGTTTGCAAATCATATAGTGAGATGTGGCCAGAATTAAAAATAGTTCATGGAAAACCTCGCTATAGTGAAAGTCAAGCTTGTGTGGAACGAGCTAACTAGGATGTACAAAATATTATTACTACATAGATGTAAAGTACCAATAATAGATACTAGGCCGAAGGTTTGCGCTTTATACAACTAATGAAAATTCTGGCAGATCATGAACAGATAACGCAGAGTCCATATGAAGCTGAAGAAGGGAGGAGGGAGGGTACCAGAAGGTCACAGTAACTCCACGTGTAAACCACGCTAGAAAACCTTCTGGTAGGTGAGGGGCGTCAGAAAGTTTTCGCCTCTAGCGTGGTTGACATGTCAAGTTACCATGGCCGTTTTTTTACTACACCTATTTTGCGTTAAGTAATAAAAGCTAACATATAAGAGTTTATTATATTATTTTAGCCAGGATAAGATTGACATTACTAATACTGACCAGTCAAAGCTCATAAAAGCATAGTTTGTTATTTTCTTTTAATAATGGGCACAATTGGCCGGCTATTATTGATAATGGCGACATTTCGTATATGGGCAGTAACGTATATATGTACATACATATGTATACGTGTAGAATGGCGGAATCTATAATGTTGTGTATTTGTAGATATTCCTAGTTACTAAATAATATATTATATATATTACCTCAGAAAGCAATGCTGGGTAACCGAGGTAGCTCGACGGCTAGAGTACGTCCATTGGAAGACGTTATTGATAGAAGCCCGTTAGCTGGGGTAGACATTACTTTAGAAAGCGAGTGTACCTACCAGCTATCTCGGATTCTTTTGATGACTGCTTTAGGAACTCTTTTTATATATATATATATATATCTGGAATGTTCTTTTTCGTCATCCATAAAAAACTATTATTATTATTATTATTATTATTATTATTATAAACATTCTGTCAACCACTATTTGGTTTTATAACTATTAAATTACATTATACATATAACGCACAGGGTGAGTATGGTGTTTTACATCGATAGTAGTAAACAGGATATAATGTGGGGAAGATGTAGGCAAATACGTTCATAGACAGGTTATTGATTTTATATGCAGGAAGTAATATTTTATCGCTAAAATGTAGTGCGTAGATGTATACAAATTTCATTTTTTTACACGTACATAGAAAGTAAATAACAGCATGAAAAATGAAGATAATCAATTCTAGTAATCAGTACGTATTTATGTGAGAGATAGAGGTGCAAGAATAAATGAATTGTACACCTATTGTCAACAGTATATATGTTTTTTCACTGCATGGTAAGTAGATTATACATTCTAAATATTTCCAGCAAAAGCCTGTTCTGTAGTAGTGATTCCATACAGCTTTTTACATTTTCAATTCATGATTAGCAAAGGAAAATTTTACATGAAAGAAATATTGTAAAAAAGCATATAAACTAAATAATATATTAAATATGTATATATGTTGTTGTTGGAGATTTTGAGATATAATACATATATGTTTGTTATAAACGTTATCCATGTACAGTTGTTACTAGGCCGTAAGAACTAGTTGAGAAACGGTGGTCAAGATTAATGCATATTCATGAATTACGTATTGTGCAAATAACTGGCCAGGTTTAACATAGTGTTTCCACATATTCGTAAGTTAATTCGTACATACCTAACGTAGAAGTTTTTAGTATAGACTAAAACGTAGAATGCCGTTATCCATATCTTGCCAAATACTCTTTTCGGAATATTCTTAGAGAAACCATTAATCCAATCGGCATTGAATTTTTCTTCACTGGTAAGTTGACAATTGGTTTACAGGGTGTCCGCGAAATACAAAGCATGCTTTTAAGGGATGATAGCTACAACGATTTAGAAACAAAAACATATAATACACCTTGGGTCTATCTGTAAGCGTAAACGAGAAAAAAAATTATTTCTCATGTCACAAACTTCGACGCATACTGTACACCGGCAGCTGATTAGTGCAAGATTTACGAGGATTACAGGCGTGTGTTCTTGAAAATGGGCAACACATCGAGCCTTTCCTGTAATACATTTTCTCCTGTCTCTCAAAAAAGTCCTTTTTAGGACCACCAATTTATCACAAATAAAAGAAAAGAACTCAATTTTGTAGTAGCCTTTATGAAACAGCTTAAAGCGCCATAACATAATTGCAGTAATTACATTGATGTCATTCAATGCGACTTTCCTTCAACTTAAATTTTCATTTACCGATCGGAGGCTGCTACTAAATACGCCCTTTTCACTCTAACTTCAACATAACATCGATTTTATTGTCATAACATTATTAAAAAACCGCAAAGGTACCTTTATTTTAAAACATATGGCCATTGACTTCGTACGACACAAGTTCAAGGTCGTATAAACAGATGATGCTTGGCATGCATCTGCGCTTCTAACTGCATACGGGTACAGTATGGTGAAAGACAAATGACACCACGCTTCAATTTCAAAGTATGAAATAATTCGTTTCATGGTTGTTTTCAGTTATTTTCAACCCTAAATTTTTGATATGGTTTTTTGGTTATTTAAGAAGCAATATGGATGAGTTTTCTTGTACAGTTTGACCAAATAAGATTTTTTAGAAACAATTTTTTTTCTCGTTTACGCTTACAGATAGACCCAAGGTGTATTATATGTTTTTGTTTCTAAATCGTTGTAGCTATCATCCCTTAAAAGGATGCTTTGTATATCGCGGACACCCTGTATTTTTACTAGAAGTGTTCCATGTTGTCTTTTTCTAAGACAAATACATAGGTACATGCTAATTCTAAAGTCTAGTAATGTTACTCTCTTATCCAATGCTATTTTCAAAAGTAACTTAATTTGAATATATGTATGTACTTCACAAACTATCTAAAGATAATCTGATATTACAGTTATTCCTTTTTAAAATACAGTTTGTGGCTGACCTTGACAGCTCCGTAAGCAATTGCTGTGAGTTGACTATGTAGCAAAATGATTTGTATTCTAATAATCAAAAGATAAACATATCTCATAATATACTGCTACAGGAAATTAACGCACCACTAAGAATTTCTTTAGAAAACAATGGTATGTGACGGGATAGGGAAGTATATTCGATTCTTCGATCACTAACAACCATTAATACTCAACTTTATGTAATCTCTTAATAAATCAGTCCTTCCAAATTAAAACAGTGAAAATCAATGAAAAATGCAAAAAATCGAAAATAAAAACACCTAGTATCGAGTATTTCCTCCTCTGCTTCTAATAATGGCTTCACAACAGTGACTCATACTCAAAATAAGCGATCTTATGGCATTCTGTTCCAATCAATTCCATATTTGAACTAAGCGGCGCCCCACCTCTTCCAGGTTGTTGGTTGGGTTCGAATAACCTTATAGGCGTCTACCAAGCATCTTCGAGACATGCTGTAGTGGATTGAGATCTGGAATTCTTGCTGGCCGATTCATGGTGTTGATTCCAACAGCCTCAAGATAATTTTGAACTATGCGAGCACTGTGCGGTCGCGCATTATATTGCATTAATAGAAAAATTGGTCCGATATAAGGCGCGCGAATGGCACAACATAATCTTGGAGAATGTCCGTTATGTACCGATCAGTATTAAGAATTTCCATTATTTAACACTACCTACTAAATCCGTGAGCGTTTGCAATTTTACTTGGTGACAGAGATTTTAAGTTACACCTCCCCAAATATGGTGTTTCAATTTTTATCGTTTCCCAAGTAGAATCCACTTTCTTTATAAATAAGAGTTGTTTAGTTTGTTTTAAAACTTGCTCTTAGTTATTATGTAAGTGTAACAATAATTTCGTTTTCTTCTGTGATACTGATTTTAATGTCTGTAAAATCCGTTCTTTGATTATATCGTTTTAGTCAAACTTCATGTAAATTAAATACATACATACATATATTTACTGACGTGTATCTATCGACATCTTTCCAGTTTTATTGTACTTCACAATAGCAAAGTTGTAGGTAATTGTCAACCCTAAAAACACCGAAAAACTCTAATTAAAGTCATGTATCAGTATGGCTAGCTTAAGCCTAGGACTACCAGAAAAATGACGCTACTTGCCGCGTGTTCACTAATAATAATAATAGGTATATACAGTGAAACCTGCCTAAGACGGACCCTTGATAAAACGGAAAACTGTTTAAGGCGGAAAATTTTCATAGTCCGGAATCGTCCTCGTAAAAAAAACATAGCAACTGTACCTCTTTAAAACGGAACCTGTTTAACGCGAAACCGTACTAATAAATTTAGACCAAAAAGTATTGTGAACCTCCATAAAACGGAATCGGTTTCCACCATAAATAACAGAGTTTACATACTTCAAATGACCGGCAACGATCCTTGGCTTGATTTACGATTATAGTCTATTTTTAAAGTTTTGAGACGAATTTCTGAACATACCCCAAGCCCAAATCACATGCAGGAAAATCTTGAAAACAAATTTCACGCGGCAAAATTTAAATAACGTTTGCATTTATGATACATACATAGATATATGTATATTAAGTATACACTTCTGCTTAGACTGAAGTTTCTTTTCTCATATTAAATTTATATTCATTGTCAGAATTATAAAGAGAAAAGAATTTAAATAAATATTAGAAAGTGTAAACGGAGGATAGATAAGATACACATTTATTGATTACAAAATATACAATCATAATACATATATTGTAAATTTACAGGTTCTGCAAAAATTGCATTCAAATATTTATTTACAGAAATGCAAATGTAATAAAAATATTTATCATACACTTATAAGCTGCTCATATACATATATTAGAAATAAATTCAAATATCTCTAATTCATTATGATGCTATTGAAACTACAATCACTGCCTTCTTCACTGTCACTATCCTCTCCAACTCTAATGATGAATGGTTCTATTACATCATCAATGATTGTATCGAGATCTTTCATACGAGATTCTTCTTTTATAACATGATTTATGCACTTTTGCCAAGTAGTAGCAGTTACATTTCCCAAGGCATCAAGTAATAATTGTCTCACTTCGGATAATTTAAAAGTTTTGTTTTTGGCAGCTACTTCATTTTTTATTTGGGCCCAAACAAGCTCGATGGGATTCAGTTCGCAGTGGTACGGAGGCAATCGTAATACAGTTTTATTTTGTGATTTTGCCAGTTCATCAATTACATAGAAATTATAATTGCTCTTGTGAATGTTAACCAATCGTAACAGTTCAGCTCTGACCATATCCTCATCGTACTGTATTTCCTTGCTTGTTAGCCAATTTTGAATATCCACCTTTCTCCATGACGATGATGGTGGCTTTTCAATCTTTCGACTATGATATGATGCATTATCTATAACTATAACAGCATTGTCAGGTAAATAATTTAATATTCGAGAGAACCATTCTTCAAAAACAGTAGCATTCATTTCATCATGGTAATCAGTAGTTTTCTTTCCTTCAAACAGTAATAAGCCATCTTTTACAAAGCCATCACAACTTCCAATGTGTAACAAAATAAGACGACGACCTTTTCCAGCTGGATTTTTTTATCCCGTTGTAAGCCCTTCGTTAAAGGCTTGTCTACGACTGTGAATACTTGTGTCAGTCCACACTTTCTGTACTGTATGACCCTCATTCACCCAAGTTTCATCCAAATAGAAAATTAGTCTGCCCTGGGCTCTATATTGTAAAATATCTCTGAGATATTGTCGCCTCCATCTTACCATGTCATCTCGTTCAGTCAAGATACTGTTTCTGCTCCTTTTTAAGTATCTAGAGGTCATAGCACAATTATATACATGTATTTCTATATAATAAATAATCCTTACTTGAAGTTCATCTGCTTCATTAGCAAATACAATGTTGATCGACTCATGATTGGCAAATCTTTATTACTTTTTATTTGCACCAGCACCTTATCTAATGTCGGAGGTTCCTTTTGTCGAAACATATTGTGAACTATTTGCCGTATAGCACTTTTCACAGTCTCATCAAAGGATTTCAGTAAGGAAGGCCTACAGTAATCTTTTTAGGATCCGCACATTTTCCAGAGGCTTTATACTCTTTAATTACCCGATATACCGTTGCTCTTGAAATTCCTGTAAATATACTCTGTAAGAAATAGATTATATATAATAAATTGAATTTACTTGCCTACTATAACAGAAATTTGTTTTATCATGTCCAGTTTCTTGATATTGGGTGTATCGGCTATAATTTTCTTGTAAGCATTGATAAGGGTCTGCTTTTCAGTACTACGCAAATGACTCGTCTTTTCACGCTTTTTCGGAGGAGAACAAACATGTACACGACCAGCGGCACTTGTACTTGGTTGTGCATCCATATTGGAGACCAACTATAAAACTCTTTTAATTGTATGTATTTCGATATATTGCTAATATATTACTTACGAGTATATTTGGTAACTATTACTGTAAAGCTCTGAAAAGAACTGGTAGAGTATATAATGAAATAACAGAAAAATAATAGAAACAACAACAAGACTTAACCGTAAACAATGTCAAGTGACAGAATCTAAGCAAGATGGATACAATGTGATTTGGCCTTGCTTTCAACCAATGAGAATTCACTGTCAAAGTGGTCTGTTCAGAAATTCGTCTCAAGACTTTAAAAATAGACTATAGAAAACAGACCATTTCTGACGGCCACCTATGAAGGAAACACTTTGTCTATTGAAAAATGTATCACACGTGTGGATTACTAGTTAAAACGACTCAATAGGAAGACGGAATACAAAGGGAATACACATAGTTGTGCACACATGTTCGATCTTTTGTCGGACGTTGATAGAGTAACGTTCATACATATATTTATATCAATAAAATAAAATAGGTATGTATGTATGTATAAATGTGTTCCTTTTTCTGCAATATGATCTAGACACTTGCCTATTTTGTCTTAGAACTTTAGCAAATTCGTTAAAATTTTGGAATTTCACGCGTTGGTATGCTTTAGATTGGACGGTTGAATGAAACATTAGAATTTCATATTTTAATACATATGTATAATAACCTGAGTAAAACGGAAACCTCTGTATAAAGGAAAATATTTTGGTCCCAGTCGATTCCGTTTTAAACAGGTTTCACTGTACATATTTGCAATAAAACCATTACAGAACATAGTCAAAGTGCAAATGTCAATGTAAGATAATACCTATATAAATTTTTTAAAATTCTATGTAGGTATTAACGTAAAAATGGATAAATACAAACATTTACAAAAAATATATATACAAAAGGTAATAAAATACATAAAAAAAGAAATCAAACAAAATCGTTAATCACACAAAAACTTTTCTACTTCGTAGACCTTCTGTTCCATTTCCATTCCGTTAATCACACAAAAACTTTTCTACTTCGTAGACCTTCTGTTCCATTTCCAGCATTTGCTTAACCTTCTTTGTTTTTGAAAGGATTCAAAGGCAATTTTCACTGCATACATTGTTTTTACAATGTGCACAAGTTGTTGTCTCTCCGTCTTTCGGACATGAACAAACATTACATCTTTTCCTCTTTTTTGCAATCTCAGAACAAGTAGATGTTTCAGCTACTTCTGCTGCTCGGGGTCCTTGTATTCTGCAAGCTTCTTTTCTAATTCTATTAAAAAGTGTCTTTTCTTTTTCGAATTAAAAACCAAATTGGGTCTCAAAAGCTAAAAAACTACAAGAGACCATCTGCTTCATATCTACGCCATCTTGTGTTCTATTGTAGTAGACTACAATAGAACAAAAGATTACCTGAGGTTTCTTTTTTGGCCATTGTCAACATTTTTCTCACTGTGTAGAGTATTAAGCAATGTTACAACCTTGCGTTTCTAATCATTGCATCGTCTGTAAAACCAAACTCTGTGGAAAACACGTGACAATTTTTTGTATCTGCAAATGAACATAGCAATCCGGACTATTTTTATGGATGATGCCACCTAATGTTAAGTTTTTTGATAATAAATACTAAGACTGTACGACCTAATGAAATTGTCGCAAGGGATATTTCTTCCAGAGTTTTCAAATTCTTCTACCATACGTTTTACAACCTTTTTCTGTTGATTCTTATTTCTTTGCTGTCCCTACTTTCCAAGATAAGTTTCCAGTTTCATATGCATAAGTTCTTATACTATCACAAATGGCCCAAAGTTTTATTCCCTATCGTACAGGTTTTGACGGAATATATTGACAAAAGGGACATCTTGCTCTGAAAGTTACAAGTTTTTCATCGACCATTATACACCAATTTGGTATATATACATCTCGCAAATACGTATTCCATAACTCCAAGCATTCCCGTATAGGTACTATTATGTCGCTATTCCTTTTTCTTCGTTTTTCCGCTGCATCGTCGAATCTAAGTACACGGTTATAATACCAAAGATCTGTGTTTTCTCCAAAGTTGTGTTACGTCCTCATTAGAAGATTTACATACAGCTAGTAGTAACAACATTCCAATAAATAATTAATTCTTGGAGATCCAGTTTTTACCGATTTTTGGCTGAAAACAATCTTTCCTTCTTTATTCGTCCATTCTAGGATAATTTGAAGAAGAGAAAATAAATCAATCAAGGAAAAGCAGGTGTACCGATCTCGTGATTTCCAAAACGGGCTGGGCCTTAACGTTCCCGTAAAATATTGTGGTTGTCTTCCGAATTATCTATAGCCAGATACTTGTTGTGGTCATCGTCGGGAAGTCCGGAATTTATAAGCAAACTACTATCATTGTAAAATACACTCGATTTATCTACATGTGTACAGTAAACCACATACAGGGTCACGACAGACCCAGTTGGTAAATCGGGAAAGTAATTTTATACTGCCAAAACTATTCTTTCTAAAATATTTTTTATTGTCAAAATTTTAAAGTTGTATATCGTACTACTCGTACGTAAAAGTATAATAGTACCAGTAAATTAGCCCAACCGTAAGTATGATAAAACAACGGTTAATATTCGTTTCGGATCCATTGGACCAGTCTGGTAGTCCTAGGGTTAATCTGATCAATGTTTCTTCACTGAAACAAGAATTCAATTGAGTAATACATGCAAAATTTTTCTAGTGTTATGTCCTTAATACGTCTACCATATTATTACCATATTATGGTAGACGTGGTTACTGATTATATACAGGGTGTTTGGTCATTCGCTTTCCTAATTTTAAGAGCATTAATTTCCCAACATGTAGAATGTATTGGCAAAAATTCGTGTTGAAAAAGTTTTCAAATAAGCGCGAAAAAAAATAAAGAAAATATCGGAAAATGTTTTTAAGGCGGTCTCTATACATACTGCAAGTGTGTGCGTGTGTATCTTCTACGTAAATATACCCTCGACTGTATTGAGAACAAATGCTGATATTGTAAACAATCAAACGAATTGGAAGACGCTAGGAGCAGCTGTGTTTATATCGTAAAAATATGACGATATTTACAGCTGATTGTTCAGTGATATTCGTTGTATAGGTCGTGGTAGACCAGTGCACTAGCCTCCACGTTCGCCAGACTTAAATCCGGTTGATATCTTTCTATGGGGATGTTTGAGGGACCGAGTCTATAGAACACAAGTCAACGATATTGACGAATTGTGTGAAGGTATTATTATGGAAACAGACCATATAAATACGTCAACGTAATTTGTGTGAAAATGTACGTGAGTCACTTATCCGTCGTGCCGGACTATGTATTCAAGAGAATGGTAGTAATTTTGAACAATTATTATGATCGTGCGATCAGAAGAAAAACTGTCATTTACCAATTTTTTTTGGGATATTTGAGATGATATTTTCTTTATTATTGATGATTGTGTGTACATAATGGACAACAATACACAATGGACCTTTAAACCATGCTTATGGATTATCGCTCATCTGTTAGCGTGTAAATACAATGTTATTATTTTATGAATGACCACTCTCATATTACAAAATGCCAACACAGACATTTTTATACAGGTCACTGGACTGTGTTTAAAATAACTAAACAGCAATTTCTTTTAATGTATTATTTTCAATCGGCATCCCAATGTGTAGGTACTAGCTAACATAAAAACGTTGACTTTTTCAAAAAAATTAAACACTATTTTTTTTTAATTTTTTACGGATCTTAAAATATTTGAGGTACATATATGTACATACTGTTTAAATTAAAACAAGGAATCAACAAACACCCTGTATATGTCCTTAATACGGAAGTCTGTGCTATTTGTGCACATTTTAGCAATTGGTCTCGTTTGCTTCTATAGAAATTATGTTATGCACGTCAAATTAAGGGAAACACTTTAATTGATATATGGATCTATATTTCAAACATTGGTATACCTACTTACTACAGGGAATGGAATATCTTTGACAGCTGTGTGAGCGGTACCTTTTGTTGTTATCAGCAGACCAGCATCAGCAGATATCTCCTGTTTCTGTTAAAAACCATTTTCTCAAGATCTACCAAAACAATTCCCTTGTTTTTAATTTAGGAAATTTTTGTATAATTCAAATTTATTGAGCTAGTTCCATTACACACTTATTAGCACCGTAGATACTTCTTCTGAACTTCCATGTAACTTACAATTTCATCATTTGATGGCGTTGAGAAGTACCGTGTATGTAGTGCATTATACAATGTAATTGTCACAAGTAACTGCTTATGTAATTAAAAACATGCTATATAAAGCAGATTAGCTTGCAATTATTATTGAGTTTCAATGAGAAGCTGCGATTACCTGATTGCCTGCTGTACATATGTACATTTACACGAATCGCGTGTCTTGTCATTACGGAACGTACTTATTGGGAGTAATGACGTAGAGTGCACGAGTGCTAAAACAAAATATACAGTTTATTTAATGGGATGATCACGTTCGATTATGAGAAATGGAAAACACAGTTATATAAAATTTAAAAGATGTAAATTACACGGTAAAATATTCCTTCATTTGTAAAAAGCGTTTGTGTTACATATTTATTATTGTACTTGAAAAGTGTTGAAAATAGTTAAATAAATGGCCCGATAATTTCATGTTCACATCTTAAGACTTAAGTTTAGTAATATATTTAAAGGCGAGGAACTTCACATATCTATTCCAATCACAGGACAGATGATATAATGCGCAAACTTTTTATAGTTCCGTACTTGGGCTGGTTCCGTACTTTGTGAACAAACTTTTATACAAATACTCTAGTAGAACTAAGTGTTAACATACTATCACTATTGATTGCAAAAATTAGAAGTTGTAATAAGAATACAGCTCTATTATTTACTCTACAAATAAATAACTAAAAGATATTGTTATTATCATAAATCTTTTAGCTATTATCAGTTTTAAAGGTACCTCTTTTACTCTGCTGTACTTGATATTAGTTACATGAATGTTATTTTACTATTTTAGTACTATTTTTATTATAAGATCTATGCATATAAAAACAATCCCTACAAAACCCTACAGACCTTTACAGCAACTTAAAGAGAAGTACTAAAAGTCCTAGTCAAAAACATTATTGGCTAATAAATATTTGCTCGGCAATTTCAAAAACCTAAACCGTAACCGGCGATTTGTAAAGCATGCCACACAGATAAACCGCACATATTTCACTTAATAAATGTACTAATTGCCGGGTGGTCAAATATTTAGGCGGTTTCGCATTATTGTGGGACATGCAAATCGGAAGCTTAAGCGTATTAAAAGTATAAATGCCGGGGATATTACGGTCCTCTTGGGTGGTTATTTATTACGAAAACCACTTACGCGTAAATTGTAATTAAAACATGGACGATACCTGCCTACTCGGCTGTTCAACGACTTGGCAAACATTTCGAAGTTTTAAATGGATTTAGAATGACGACCACTATGAATGATAACAAGCCGGTCACTTACAAACGCAACACGAAACCCCGTTTTAAGCTTCGGGGGTGAAAATACCCGAATAATAATTAAAACGCACTCAAACAGATACCGAACAGCAAGTGCTACATGAGGTGAACTGTTCCAGACATTATTCCATAGGTTGCTATGGATGTTCACTAGAAGATTATCAGTAGAACGAAATCTGAGAACAATAGGTCAATTTTCGGTACCGCTAAGCATGGTAATCAAATGCTACGTCCTTCGACACATTTGAAGGTAATAGATCGTGCTATAGAAAGGAAACGTGAAAATTGAATGTAGTCAGTCAAATACTCGTATTAGGTTGTTATGAATTCCATTGCTGTTACATTTATTACATTACAAACACATAAAGTCCTTTATTTTGATTTAATCGCATTAGTTTTCTGATTAGTAGTAGTAATGTTCTATTGTTCCCTGACATAACATCTCATAAAAAGTAAATATTCGTAGATATATGGAACTAGTAACTAGTATTACAATTATAGACACCATTCAAAGATTATGACTCGCAAATAGCAAACAGTCATCGTAAAGACAATGAAACATGTCGTCTAGCTCCGATTTTGTTGTTTTAGAAAATTACAGCAGCTCGCAAACACATATACTTTCAATACATTATTATTGAAGCATATATTACTTACTGTATTACATACAATGATCATGCAAAATTATTATTGACGTACCTATTTAAATTATTGCAGCCATAACAACAGTTGCGTCCACCAAAGATAAAAAATATAATGTACAATGAATTATCATTAAGTGCAATGTCGTTTAATTCAAATATTACGAAGATGCAAGATCGCCACATCTTTTCTTTTATGCATGGCTGCTAGATACTATTTCAATAATTCAACTCAAGCCAAATATAGGGATGAATATTTTTACATTATCATCGTGCTGCCGAATTAATGCGTATTTCAAATAAACGCGATAAGTATTATCATCACTGTTATTATAAAAATCGAGTAACAGCGCAAATATTGCAATGAATTAAAGTTAACCCATTTAAACATTTACACTTGGTTTGGGAAAACGATACCCCATTTCTGTTTCCATTTCAGGGACATGAAATTATTAGCTGTGGATGATTATTATATAATTGATTTTCAATTCGTTGCTCTGCTTTTACTTTTGCGTGTGTGTCTGTATATTTGACGTAGATTCATTCGAATTGACTATCTTTCCATGCTTCGTACTTCTAATTCCTGCAGTTTTTGGAATGTAAGTAATGTGTGCTCTTCTTTCAGACAGCGATCAACAGTAAATTAGGCATCTGTTAAATAACAGATTTTTCACTTAATGTAAGATTACTATTCTTCTAATTAAATAATATATGGTATATGCTTTCAGTTTGATATTTATCTTACTAACCACTACTAATTGTTTTAGAAAAAATTCTTATAATATATGTTAAATTTGTATTCTTATATATTTTATATAACAATATTTTTAACGAAAAATATTGAGGTAATTGGTCATCTCTTGAGTTCGAAAAATGTTGATATTATATGCTGGTACATGACTCTTAATATAGGGATGCGGGATTACAGAGAGGAAGTCGACAACATAATAGACATGGTAAATAATAGAAGAATTATTGTACTCCGAGACGTAACTGCCAAATCTCCCCAGTGGAGATGGCACAGGGCAGAGCAAAAAGGAGAGTATTGGATGGCGTGCATCCATGCTAGCGATATGGTAGTGTTAAACACCGGTCTGGAGCCTATACTTATTAGGAAAGACGCATAGTCATCGACGTAACAATAGCAACAGAAGCAATTACTAAAGAGATACCTAATTGGAGGATCTTAACTTGAAAACTCTGACTGAGCATATACATATCTACATTGAGATCGGCGAGATCAGATAATGGGGAAAGCTAGAACCATATTCGACTAGCCAGCCTTCAGAAGCAAGATCAAGGTAGTGATGGAAGAGAGAAGAAGAACATAACACAACATGCACAGGGGTTATTTAGAAAACCTATAAAGACACCATAGAAAAGCTAGCACATAAAACTAATGCCCTCTACTGGAGCGATACTGCGAAATAAAAAAAGAAAAAATTGTAACATATCTAGAAGACAACTAACTAGAGCAACCAGAGTAGAGGAAATAGATGAGCATAGGATTGTGGAGGCTAGACCAGCGT
>SMLS01071221.1:0-14145 GCA_004785975.1 Popillia japonica | reverse complement strand
TGCAAAATTCAATTCGCTTGTCGAAATCATTTCCATACATTTCTTGGAAAAGCTTAATTTTATAAGGATAAAATCTGTGTTTTTTAAGAATCCTTGAACTGCTTGCTTGACTAACGTTAGTATTTTCGGATATCTGATTTTGATTTATATTGGGATTTTCGATAACTGCAACTACACTAAAAACATTATCTTCATCTTCTGTGACAGGCTTTTTTGTAATGGGTTTTTTATAACTGACGCTTCTACTTTTTCGAAACTGGTTTAATAGTCTCTCAAAAACAGCTGGCTTAGGATGATTTCTTACGGGAAAGACATGCGCATAAACCCGAGAAGCCAATAAACAATTTTATCGACATTCTCCAAGAATAAAAATCATATTAATACGCTCTTCTTTCGTATAGATCTTCATTTTGATTAAGCAATACCACAACAATATTGAAATAATAACAATCTAAACCTCAACAAATATAAGAAATAATACCACTACAGCAAAAGCAGACCTTACAGACTAAACTGACTGGATTGAGTGAATTATCTGACATTTATAAATACCATGCTACTATTAGATACATTAGAACTATTATTTAAAAAACATCAAATAGTACAAAAGGCGATTATTTCGCGTATTCTGTAAAATTACAAAAAACGCTATAAATACCATTCGATAGACAATTAAAAACTACATTTTCTGACAAGGAAAAAAATATGGCGTCCTATTTAATTTAATCAAGTTATAGATAGGTACTTAAAGTTCTTACTTTTTACAAATGAGTTCAAAGTATATCCAATACAATAGTGTCATAAAATCATCAAATAAAGAAAGATACAAAAGAGAGCACATCGTTTGCACTAAGCCAACTCCGACATTAGCGTAATATTTTGGCCTAAAATATAGTGTTATTCATTAAGTATAAAAGATCTTAATCTAATTAATCCTTGCAAATAGAAGTATAAATTATTTAATTGGTCTGTATTTTTTATAATCAACAAATCATCTATCGCATTCATGTTGCCAATGTCACCAAGGGTCTTAAATTTTGATATATAGGACATTTAACCAGAATATGATATAAGGTTTCCTCTTCTAATAAATTACAAATGGAGCATATTTCTTTGGTCCTTATCAGATGTGACTGTTTATTATGGTATAGCTTGATAACAGTTTCACTCGTCACTCTTACTTGGCTGGCCAGTCTAAGTTTTTTCATCGAAGTGCGAAATCGTAAGTAGTATTCTCCACAGCAAAAAGAGGTAATATGTCTATATATCGGTGTATATGATGAATTAATTATGTCTTCCATGTCTTTGCTGATTGTGTCGTTTGTTGCTCTTTCCAGTATGTCGTTGATGTTCCATTCGGACTCCCGATAACTAGCAGTTAAATCAATACGTAGACCAAGCGATCTAAACCATGCATTTACTTGGCTTATCCAATTATAAGATTGTATATTACTATCTGTTTGATCTAATCTTACCAAGGCTTCCAAACATTGTCATGTCAATCTATTGTTCGGCATCCGCTTGACTTTTTTGCACCAGTTTATTAGTCTTTTCAGCACCTCTATCTTCACTAGAGTCTGCCCGACTTCCATACGTACCACGTAGTTTGGCGTTGTTGATGGCCAGTAGAAAAGACGTTTGAAGAATCGGGTTTGTACAACTTCAATTTCGTTAAAATATCTTAGTGACCAGATCTCCGACCCATACAGTAATGTAGCATTAATAATGGATTGTAATAATTTAATTTTGGTTTCAAGTGTGTCTGATTTTGATGTTACCAACACGTTCATGACTTTGGCTGTGGCTATTGTTGCCTTCCTAACAAAATGCGATGCGGCTTCCCGAAACACGCCAGAGCTGGTGAATGGCACTCCTAGGTAGATGAAAGACTTCTGGGATTCCAGTTTGATGTTGTCATAATAAAAAGTACCCAAATTTGACGCCTTTTTTGCCTCGGTGAAATGCTACTACTTTCGTTTTGGTCGTATTAATGATTAACTCGTTTTCCTGACAGTACTTTGGCAATATACTGAGCTTTCTATTTCCATCCACGTAAGAATTAGCAAAAAGCACCATATCATCAGCATACAGTGAAGTTAGGATGGAGTTTCCACTTGTTATCTTTACGCCTTCGGCATTGGATCTTTTGAAGTAGTTGTCAATATCCGAGAGATAAATAGAAAATAGAAGTGGGGATAAATGATCTCCTTGCATAATTCCGGTAGTCATATCCACGTTCTCTGTCTGATTGGTGCCCGTCAGTATTTTTATTTTAGCCTTACTATAAAGATATTTCAAGAGGCGAAAAATTTTTGCACTAATTCCAATGTTCAATTTTCTCCACAATTTCGTATGGTTAATGCTGTCAAATGCCTTCTTGAAATCTACAAATACTGCATATAGATAAGACGACTTTGGCATAATGTTTATACTAATCACGGAATTAAGTATGAATATGCTGTCTAGACATCCTCGATTTTGTCTAAATCTCATTTGGTGTTCTTACTTGATTAGTTTTAATTTTTGGACACGCTGTATAAGATGGCAAGTTAATTATAATTGGGATATAAAATATGATCTATTGTCACACATTGTTGAAAATTTGGTTTTCATAACTTACATACTTCTTACGTATTTGAAACCTGCAAATAAGGTTAAATTTGGAAAAAATTCAATTTACTGAAAAACCTGAAGGTTTAGGTATTATAAACCTTATTCAAATAGTCACTTATTTTGATCGTAGAATCCAAAAATGCAATATTCATAGTGTTCCATTAAAAAACATAACTTTGATACTTTTAGAGCTTTTGGGACACTCTGTATAATATGAAAATAATTTTAAAAAGTACCCGTAATAGATCTGCATATATCCCAAAAATGAAACTTTTTGAAAGTCACGTATTTTCGCCACAATATTCCGTGCCGTATAGCGTGAATAACCCTGTTATATATTGTTCAGAATTGTCAGAAAAGTTACTCTTTAGGAGAGAATGTTACCTTGGACGAAAAATTAGAAGGATTTCGTGGGCGGTGTTCCTTCCGCCAGTACATCCCATCAAAGTCTAACGAATACGGGAGTAAAATATATGCCCTATTAGATGCAAAATTGTGATACAATTTAGAAATAGGTATATGCTGGGAAACAACCCTATGGTCAATATAACATCAGCAATAAACGTGTAGATGTAGTGCGAAGCATGATTAAACCCATTGAAGGTTCAGGTTGAAATCCGACAGCCGACAACTGCTTTACGGATTTGGAATTAGCAAAAGACAATTACCACCTGAATTTGTTACTTTAAAAGGTAGAAGTCAATATAGTAGCCTATTTGGTTTCGACAGAGGCTCTACACTTGTATCATACGTTTCCAAGGAAGGAAAAACAATGACATTGGTTTCAACCTTACACGATGATAAAGAAGTAGATATTTGTATAGGTGATAGCTTGAAACCATCGATTATCACTAAGGACGGTGTAGATAGGGCCGATAAAATGTGCGCCTCCTTCAGTCTGTCCAGGAATAGAAGACGTTGGCCGATGGTTGTATGCTTTTCAATGTTAAATATAGCTGGCATCAACGCTCAAATAATTTATGTTGGAAATGATCAAAAAGAAATAAGAAGACGGTTATCCCTAAAACAATTATCCCATGAACTTGCTTTAGAAGAACTTAGAAGAAGAAATGTTTTTCTTGTGATATTAGTTTTATACTGTTTATTTTTCCAACACTATTCATTTGATACCCTGTAGTATACACTTAATACTTGTTCTCTTAATTGTTGTAGATGTAATGATTCGTATAGTTACATTAGGTGTGTCTTTTTCAAAAGTCTCGGCTCAAAGAGTCACAGTATTACAGTAGAGTCACTGTTGATACAAATTTTGACATGGATTAAAGTATTTTTATTATTAAAAATATTCACAAAATGGTTTAACAGATGTTATGTACCATTGAGTAGATATACCAGAAGTTATTAGCACTGCCGAAACCATAAGATAATGATAGTACAGTGTTACCTTTTTTTTTTAAGTATGAACATACTGATTGTATCATTAATTAAGCTGTAACAAATTTATAGTAAAATGTAACACTAATCGAAATCCAAAGCAGGAAAATTAATTCATGACTTTACTACCCTTCACATATATTACGTTTTAAATAAAGCTACTGATCATATCGGTATAATTATACAGTACATACAATAGTAAAGACTGTGGGAACTTAAAGAAAATGCTTCTCCCTTCGCCATATGTCTTAACGCAGCATTTCCGGTTCCTTTAAGATACATATGTGAAGTTCAGGATATCATTGCATGAATGCGTCAAATTGTCCAATAAATGAAGAACTATTGTAGTAAGTAGTACTGTAATTTCGCAATGCAGTACTTCACTTCGGAAAAAAATATTTTGCGATATTTTGTAGTTATGCTAAGTGCATGTTGTAACAACTAGGTACTAACAAAAATATAGTTTTGCATTAGTTGCATGACATTAAAACAAATTAGTACACTAAAGATACAAGTAATAATACATAGTTAAGCATTTTCCAACAATTTAAATATACTAATCTATTAGTAGTGGTAGTACTTAGTTGCTTAATCTTCAAACATATTTAAATTCAAATTTCAAAATTATTCAAAGTGAGTAAGCGATTTATCACCCGAAATGTTCATAAAATCATAAGAATTATTCACGGCAAAAAAAGGATATAGGTACTTACGATTAGTATTTATTCCGACAATGGAAGTAACTTCGTAGGACAACAATATGAGACAACAGGGAATTGAAACACCTACGTAATATGCTTTCTAGTACAGCCTTCCAGACTAAAATTGTGGGGATCTTGAATCCATTAAATTCGAATCCGCTATGTTATAGGTAAATTTACCGTGTTTATGATTTGAACGTTGAGAGTTCATTATAAGAATCAAATAGGCTTCGTGATTTAAAATTAAGACGAAGCAAAGAAAACAAAGGAAAAAGAGTATGTATGTACATACTTCAGCCATTCTAAAACGTACTGCGAAAGAGGAACAAAGATTGAAAAAGACGTTTAATAACAAAATATTTGTTTGTATTATTGTCACACAAGCGAACACTACAGCATTGGCGATCAGTTCTGCTTACATTCATTTTGTTAGGCGACTTAAGCACTATGCGGTCATTTTAAACTAAAATAGCTATATAAACTACAGATGTATATAAAACTATGCAACGTCGGCTCTGAAAAAGTTATTTAGACTGTAGTATAAAAAAATTCTAAAAACGTGAACATCAACAAAGTGAGTTTACAGAATGACGATTTGTATTTCTGCGCATAAATCGCATGATCGGCTCGTGTCCCTCCTGATTATTCTGTGACCATAGTAACCATAGTACTGTCATAATATCTAATTAAATGGTCACAGCTTTTAGCTGATTATCACCTCTATAGAACTTCCTTCAAAGCAAGCTTTGTTACTAAATGCAGGTTGCAATAATAATAGTTATCTGGACAATACTATACTACTACATTACCACGTGTAAGGTATAATATTCTTAGAACGTCGAAATAATACTTCTTTTTCCAACTAGTGCTAAATAGGCAATCTCCCCAATTAGTAAACCTGGAACTGATAATTATTACCTGAAAGTATACAGTGCTGGTCCATCGCTTGTACTGCAAGTAGGCATCATCAAATTTTAAAAACCATTCCATCATTCAAACGGTAGATATATCATCAAAATTTAAATTGATTGATTGTATGTACAAAAAAATATAACAATATGTATAACGTAGAGAAATAACGTCCAACATACATATATGTCGGTTGTATCACATGATATATGACAAATATACTTTGCAATAAACAAGGTTGGTGACTGTCGATCGTACAGTGAACAGCAATTCGATACAAAACAGATTACCGTCTACATTGATTGACGCGTAGTAAATGCGTGAGAGTCCATCAGAGCACACCACTGTCGTGTCAGAATACAACGTCCATTTACTCTCACAATTAATGCGCATGTGTACTTCTACTCCACTGGAAAAAGTACTTCTGATCTGCTAGTTGATCAATGTAGATCTGTTGTACTTGCTTCTACTCTTGTCGTGGATATTAATGCAATTGCAATGACTATGGCGTGATTGGATTGTCGGAACGTGACGAACATTTATGGTGGCGACTGTTTGATAGACATCAATGCTTTATTTATCCCACTGGCTAAATAATTACTTGAGAAATTGTGTAGAATACGTAGACATATATAATTGATATATCTTATAAACAATGATTCTGAACCCAATTCATAATTATGTATTCAATAATCTTATTACGAAGCTGAAATAAAACTGATTGATTAATGTTACGTTGGTATTACCAATAAATTCTATTTGGTGTTGTATATTTGTATATTATAAATTGTTACTAGATGGGAATATAACTATAAATACAACTAAATAACTCTTTACAAGTGCACGGGATTTAATTAAGCTAATAAAAAGGTTCCGTATACGTGTGTTAAAATAGATTTCATGTAATTTGAACTACGATCTTTTGCAACATAATAATGAAGAGTAAACTGGATTCTCCCTTTCTGTGTTACAAAGTTATAATCTGTTTATTGAGCGAGCATACACGACCAATATAGCATATCAAAAATATATTGTAAAGTTGACGAAAGATGCGATAACGCATGTTGCCCGTGCCGTCTACGACCAGCGAACCAAAACAGTCTTAGGTTTCTCACGATCTGCAGAAGAAAGCTTGCACGCATAAAATACCTACGTACACTAGTGGCCTGTATTATTACATCAATCAAAAGCACTCATTAAATCATAATTTTTTTTTCTTGTTTTTATAGATATAGGTCCCTTCAAAGTTATTCCACATCGAGAACGTGAATCCGTGGAATTAGATATCTTCAGGTTGAATTGAAGTTAAAACTAAGGCCAGCCTATGTTGATAATAATTCAGCAAGATCATCGTCATTGATACCTTGATGAAACCTTAGAATTGTTTTTTCGGAAAACCATTTTTATCTTACGTTTGAAGAATGACTAGTTTGGAGAAGTGCGTCACATACATTTAGTTTAATATCTAAATTATTGACATTTATGGTATAAATAAGCTTCTAAGTCATGATTATACAATCTATTTCACATAAGGCGGACAGTTATATGTATACAGACTGTCCCAAATCGAGTGGGATTGCATGGACATCTTCCTTATTATTGAAGATAGAGATTTGTTTAAATGGGCAATGTTTTGCAGTTTTATGCGCTGATCTAGAATCTGTTTTGAAAAATTCAAAATTTTGAACCATTCAGAAGTTATGTCAAAAAAATCAAAAATGGCCATTTTCTTCTAAGTCGAATATCTCCGTAAGTATAAAAGTTACGAAAAAAAGTTTCATATAAAAAGCAATATGCTCGATACAAGCAATTCAAAATCAATGTCAAACAGAAATTCAAGATGACGGCTTTCGAGATAACCATAACAACTTTCTTAAGTTAAATAGGCGCCATATTGGATTTTTATACCACTAAATAAAGTTTTTTATCCTCTTTTCATCCATATAACATAACCTATAATTAAATAACGAAATACTACTTTAATTAACAGTTTTATATTTTAATCAAGTAGACTTGCATGAACCCAAACAATATCAAATGAATTACAAAAAACAACAAATCTCAATTTTAAAATTTATAGATAATCTTCAAAATGGCGACCATTGTTTGCTATGCATAATTCAGAACGCTTAATAATACTTCGAGTAACTTTCCGTAACGTATTTCCATTAATACTTGCGCACGCTTCTAGCACTGCTTCGCGCAGCTCTTCAACATTATTATAATTATGATGACTTCCGTATACCTTACCTTTTTGATAAACCCCACAAAAAAAGTCACGGGGTGATAAATCTGCTGATCTGGCGGGCCATCTAGTAGTGGTGTTTGTAGCATTAACCTTCTTCTCAAATAGATCATTTAAATAAGTTATTACATTTCGGGAATTGTGGGCTGGACATCCATCTTACTGATACCAAAGCCCACTCCTCTCTGCCAAAAGTGAGTCATCTACGCAATCTTCTATTGTTGTTTCAATAATTTCTAAATACCGCTGAGCAGTCAACGTTCGGTCAAAGATTACAGGCCCAATTAAATGACTTCCCATTATACCACAAAATACGTTAAAACGAATCGAACTTGATTTCGATGTGTCACTACAACATGCGGATTTTCTGTAGACCAGTAGTGTTCAGTATGTCGATTAAATACTTCGCAATTAGAGAAATGAGATTCATCTGTCCATAATACTCGACATGTGAAATTATTTGTTTCTCTACTTTTGCGGACAAACCGCCTACAAAATGCTAGCCTGCGGTTGTAATCTTGTGGTCCTAAAGTTTGGACACCATGTAACGTATAAGGGCGAAATTTGTGCTTTTTTTAAATTCTTCATGCTGTAGATTTGGATACATTAACCTGTGCTTCTATTTCTCGATTTGAGATACTTGGATTAGCCGCAACAGAAGCCTATGTTAATAATTCACCATTACGGTTACGATCTTGTACTAATACAAAATTATTTTCCCTAGTTTTGATGGACTTTTTCAAACTTCCAGACAGCTGCATATTCATCTCTAGTCGTTTGAATGTTTTTATGTTTGGTTGCCTTCTATCCGGAAAATTAGTTAAACAAGTTTGGCTGGCAAGACGAGAAATTTATGGCACTTGATAAATGTACAAATCATATTCTTCAATTGAATAATTCGCCATACTTTTTATAATCTAGCACAAGTAATATTTCAGCTTTATTTAATGGAAATACGTTACGGAAAGTTACCCGAAGTATTAGTAAACGTTGTGAATTATGCATAACAAACAATGGTCACCATTTTGAAGATTATCTATAAATGTTAAATAACATTTGTTGTTTTTTGTATTTCATTTGATATTGTTTGGGTTCATGCAAGTCTACTTGATTAAAATATAAAACTGTTAATTAAAGTAGTATTTCGTTATTTAATTATAGGTTATGTTACATGGATGAAAAGAGAATAAAAAGCTTTATTTAGTGATATAAAAATCCAATATGGCGCCTATTTAACTTAAGAAAGTTGTTATGGCTATCTCGAAAGCCGCCATTTTGAATTTCTGTTTGACATTGATTTTGAATTGCTTGTATCGAGCATATTGCTTTTTATATGAAACTTTTTTTCGTAACTTTTATACTTACGGAGATATTCGACATAGAAGAAAATGGCGATTTTTGATTTTTTTGACATAACTTCTGAATGCTTCGAAATTTTGAATTTTTAAAAACAGATTCTAGATCAGCGCATAAAATTGCAAAACATTGCCCATTTAAACAAATCTCTAGCTTCAATAATAAGGAAGATGCCCATGCAATCCCACCCGATTTGGGACACCCTGTATATATAAGCCTTTAAGGCCTACAGCTGTGTGACTCTTCTCCATTCCTTTCTGTTCTTTGCTACGTCTCTCCAGTTCCGGATATTCTTCTCTTTCAGATCTTCTTCTATTTCGTCCCTCCATCTTTTCCTTGGTCTACCACTTTCCTTTCTTCCTTCCGGCTTCTTCCAAGCTATGTCTTTCACACTTCTGTTAGCCTTCATCCTTGCGAGGTGTCCCAACCATTGCAGCCTTCTCTCCTTCACAATTTGTCCAATCGGTTTGTCTCCGAAGAGTTCATACAATTCTGCATTCATTCTTCTTTCCAATCCTAGCTCCGTATTCTTTCCCCCAAAAATTCTTCTTAGTATTTTCCTCTCCTGTATGTCTAACTTCTGCCGATTTTTCTGATTCAGGATCCATGTCACACAACCATACAGTAGTGTTGGTCGTATGACTGTTTTATAAATTCTTATTTTCGTTGTTCTTGCCACTTCCTTTGATTTCAGCACTTTGTGAAGCCCTCGTAGACAGTTATTGCACAGATCTATTTCTTTATCTTCTTCGCATTTATTCGTCATCAATACCCCTAAGTACATGTAGTCCTTCACTTCTTCAAACTTGCATACATTGTTCGAATGTGTTTGTACTTGCAGATTTTGTTCCCTGTTGCTTCCTGTACTGTTCTTCAGTTCCATAAATTTTGTTTTTTCAAAGTTCACTTCCAATACAAAAACTTTTGCCGTTCTAATCAATTGCTTGGTAATATTTTCCAGTTCTTTCCTGATTGGCGAAGTCCTTTCTCCGTTGTGAAAGTTTTACTTATTTTTCCTTTATATTTCACTGCACTGCTTGTATTTTGTAACTTCATTCTTATAAGATTCACTAATTTGGATGGTATTAGGAAGCTATTTAGTGCATTTATTAATTCTGCTCTGTTTATGCTGCCATATGCTCCCTTGAAATCTATGAAGAGCATTTTTGCAGGAATATTCTGCTCGTAACACCTTGTTCAAATTTGTTTTAGCATAAACACTTGGTCCGTTGTTGATCTACCCTTTCTGAAACCTCCCTGGTAATCTCCTACCTCTCTTTCCGCGTATTCTTCCAGTCTGTGTTTTAATAGTATTGCAAATACTTTATCAGTGACGTCCAGTAGCGATATGGCTCTATAGTTGTTACAGTCCATTTTGTCGCCTTTTTTTGTGAATTGGTAAGATTATTGCTTTTCTCCAGTTTCCAGGCATAGGTTCGGTTTTCCAGATTTCTTTAATTAATGTTGTTATCCGCTTTTGTAAGTAAACCCCTCCGTACTTCAGATTTTCTGCTACTATACTATTTTCTCCTGGGCTTTTGTAATTCTTCAAATGTTGTATTATTGATTCTATTTCTTCTACGGTGGGCTCTGTCATGGGATTCTCTTCTTCTACCATTGTTAGTTCTTCTGCTGACTGCTTTTCTGTTCCTTCATTTAACGACTCTTCAAAATGTTCTTTCCACCTTTCCAATATCATTTCTTCGCTTCCAATTAATTTCCCATCTTTACTTTTGATATAGGGTGGCAAGTGTTGGTATTCACTTCTTATGCTTTTAACATCCTTGTAGAAATTTCTTATTTCTTTGTTAATATATTTTGCTTCCATTTCTTTTATCTGATTATCCATATACTTACTTTCTTCTTTTTTCTCTTAACATCTTTTTCACTCTTCTCCTTTGGTTTTGATATTGTTGTTTATTCTGATCTGAGTTATTTTGTAATAGTTTTTTCCTCAAATTTTTCTTTATTCCTATTTCAACGTCGCATTCTTTATCCCACCACTTTTTCGTTTTTGGTATTTTCTTTTCTGTTACACTTCTTTTCGTAGCTGTTAGCACGGCTTCTTCTATATATTTCCATTTCTTTTCTACAGTATTGCACCTGTTTTCATGTTTCTTATATATTTCTTCTACGTCAGTCCTATATTTCTTTGCTATTTCTGGATCTTGCAGATCTTTTATATTGTACTTAATCTCATACTTTTTTTTCTTTCTACTGATTTCTGTCTTCGGTAGTTTCATCCTTATTCCCACAAGAAAGTGGTCGGAGTTAGTATCTGCCCCACGGTATGTTCTAACGTTACTTATCAATCTGCTTTCTCTGTTTGTATTAACACATGGTCGACTTGGTTCGTTTCCATTGTGCCAGGAATCATCCATGTACCCTTATGTATTTCTTTCCTCTGGAAATATGTACTCATTATTTTCAAATCTTTTTCTATTGCCAGTGAAATTAGTCTAATGCCGTTTTCATTACTTTGCTGGTGTTTACTATTACCTCCTGTTACTTTTTGGTACATTTCCTCGTTTCCCACCTTTGCATTCGCATCACCTATCACTATTAATGTATTTCTGCGTGGTATACTGTCAATTTCTTTTTCTAACAGCTCGTAATATATGTCTTTCGCTTCTTCTTCTTAGTTCTTAGGACAGTTATATGTAGCTAATTGTAAATTTGCTATTCTAATCATGTATAAGACGAAAAGCTGAACAAGTCATTGAAAAAATTCAACCGCGTATTGTTCGAGAAGAAGACCAGCATCTGAATCTAAAGAAGGGTGTAGAGGTGCGGTATACATATATTTCGTAATCCTATTATAAGGATCAATTCAATTTACGCAAATCTCTATTTTCACAGCAGAAGCGGTTTCCTTAGAAGGAGCATGGAAATATATACAATTGGAGAGGATTGAAAATTTTGTTACTATGACAGATTCTAGAAGTGTTATGGAATCCTTACAATTTAGAATGCATTCTCAGAAATAATTATCTATTTATAATTATTTGACAAGAATTAAATGTCAATTTCTTCCACTGAGAAAGTTTATAACGAAAACCTAATTATTTATGTATAGGTTCTTGAATAAATTGATTTTCAACGATTTTTAATCGAATGTTTCAATTGATCTAAAAAGTGAAAAAAATATCTGGAAAAGAGATGAGTAATTAAAGGTCAGAAAAATGCATACACCCTCTCATAAATCGAACGTTCAAAAATCATATGGTTTACGTCTGCTATATCATTACCACATCTACAGCAGGCCGAATCTTTAATTTTTAATTCATGTAAATGAGTCAAAAATTGTCCATGATTAAATTTTAATCTTACAATTAGTAGTACCTATAATAATCTTGATATTTTATAACGTTTGTACCGTTTGTACGTTTGTATTTTTGCATAATGCTTTGGTCTTTTTGTATAATATTCTCTCCAGTGCCAGTGTCTTTGCCAATTGCCTTTCAAGATTATAGTTGTGATTTTAGCAATTATATCATATCCCGGTATTTTCGAGTCAAAACTATATGTATTACGAACATATCGCCTCCTTCGCCAATCGATCAAGTACGCACGGCTGTATTCCAGAATGGCCCTTAATCCAATATAACTGTATACTTTTTTAAGTTGTTGATAAGCCCAACGATATTACGTATTATCGAGTTTTCTTTCTGAGGATTTTTTCTAATTGATAAGGATTCCAAAATATTTCTAGGGTCAGCCATAATAACAACATTTTCAAGTTTTGTAAATGTTCTTTATGACTGTAGGAATTGAAAATTTAGAATATTAATATGTTATGTGACAACAGCTTCCTGTCTATAATTAAACCAAGATATCTAATATGACTTTTTACTGTATTTTGCGACGATTTAATTATACTTCCTTAGACGGTCATTTCGGAAATGTGAAAATAAATTACAGTTGATCTTTCGGGCGATAATTTAAATCCATTCTCAGTTAACCATTTATGTGCTTTATTCATAACTGTTGTTAACTTTTTTTTGTACAATCTTTATCGTTTTTCAAGATAATCAAGGCATCAATAGCGCCAACATTCATTCTCAAACCAAATTACTGCCTAGACAGGATAGTGTTTTCCTTGGACCACCATTCCATTCTTTGCTTCACCGATCATTCATATAATTTTGTGTTAACTAAAAATGCCGATATCGGTCTGTAACGGCACAATAAATGAGGAGCGTTCATGCACAATCAAACATGTCCACGTAATGTAGTTTCGAGAAAAACAAAAAAAAAACAATATTCTAAGAGTATTGCAATAATACTTGTGCAACTTATAGGTATGACAAGTGGTATAGCAAATAATATTTTTAACACTGGTTATGGAAAAATGTACATTCTTTAATGAAAAAATTAAAAAAAAATGCTCAGCATTGTAAGCGATACAAGCGACCAAGAAACACTACGAAATCATATCAAACTAAATTTTGGCCAAACGTGGAGATGTCTGATTTTGGATGAACGCTCCTCAAATACACTTTTAAGTTCTAGCATGCTGTTGCCGTATAACCACATATGTAGATCTATAAATAGAAAGAAGAAGTACCTTAAAGATGTTTATATAATTTTCTCATGATATCGCTATCGCGCTTTTTTATTTTAGAAATTATTTTGTTCTTACCAAAACTACTTAACATTTTTTAGAAAACTATGTCAACTTAGAGTTTGATTATTTTTTAATGTCTTAAGCGTTCTTTTCCTCGTCGTCATATTCTCACTACATTCCTTGTCCCACGACAGTAGGGAATTTAGTAGTATCTCTAGTACTTTCAGAGTCCGTAGATTGTGGCGCAGGTCTTTTTTGCTTTGAATTTAAATTGATTCTCTAATATTATAATTTTCTGATGAGGTTTCAGGACAAATGTTATGTGTCCCTTTGACCAAAGTAGGTTCTATAGACATTTT
>SMLS01071220.1:0-11232 GCA_004785975.1 Popillia japonica | reverse complement strand
CGTATATCCCATCTATATCACATGCAAGTAAACGAGGAAGACCGTGCAAAGATTATGAATTATCATCGACCAGAAGCAAGCATAGACAAGCCATTAGACTATTTCAGGAATCTCGGTTGGATCATATTCATCATTCCTATATGCAAGGTCTAAAATCAATTGGAAAATCTAAACATGCTGCCATTATTGAACAGTTACGCTCAATGCCGACAGAAACTTTGGATGGGCTTCATAAGAATTTAATGGAAGAAAAGATATCTCTGGTGCCTTATTCGAATGACGAAGCACTTGCATTGTTACTAGATCTAGATTTATCTAAACAACAGTATGAGTACTTTAGAAAATGTATTACAGATAAAAACCTCAATTTGTTTCCAGCGTACAAGTACAGTCGAAGAATTTTTAGTCAGGACGGCTCAGCGCGGCCGCAATATTTGCTTACCAGCCGAATATTTCCGAAACGTAAACCCTGTTGAGAGATACACCCGCTTCGTGTCTAACATTGCCATTCGATTCGATGTGTCCGCATCGCAAAGAAGGGTAAATTAGTTTAGTATATGCGACCGATAGTATGCCTGCCAGTCGCATTTATTTTAGAATGAATTTATTCCACTAAACAGAACTTGGTGTTTATCGCAACATATTCCAACTTAATTTTATTTTTTAACCAAAAGATTTTATTTCATGCCTATTGCCATCAGAAATATAGGTAGCATTCATATTATTATCTATACATACATATTTTCTTAATAACTTCCTAACATTAATTTTTATTTTTTTTTATTGAACTTGTACAAATTTTATTATCCCTAGCGTGCCGAAAGCGAAAATATTATTTCACCTAATATTCCTTTATAATCTTTTGGTTAAAAAATAAAATTAAGTTGGAATATGTTGCGATAAACACCAAGTTCTGTTTAGTGGAATAAATTCATTCTAAGATCAATGCGACTGGCAGGAATAACAATGAACGAAATGCATATTTAACCTATCCTCTAATTATAGTGCTATCGGTCGCATATACTAAACTAATTTACCCTTCTTTGCGATGCGGACACATCGAATCGAATGGCAATGTTAGACACGAAGCGGGTGTATCTCTGAACAGGGTTTACGTTTCGGGAATATTCGGCCGGTAAGCAATTAAGTTTTGACGAATACTCCATCGAGTGCTAACTGTAACCTATGTCTTGCCAAACCAAGTGAAATGAATGATCTTGCACGAGTAAATCAAAAACCAGAAAGAGAAGAAACTTTCAGGTTTGGTCTTTCAACTTTGCATGCCTGGATTAGATATATGGAATTAGTACTTCATGTATCCTATAATCTACCGTTCCAAAAATGGTCTGCTACCACCGAAGAAAATAAAAAAACTAAAAGCGGCTAAAAAGCAACTTGTGCAGGATCGTTTCCGTAATGAATTTGGTTTAATAATTGACAAACACCGTCAAGTTAGCGGCAATACCAATGACGGAAATACTGCAAGAAGATTTTTTGCCAATTCCTCTTGTACATCCCAAATAACAGGAGTTGACGAAACACTACTAAGAAGATTTTATATTATACTTCAAACTATATCGTGCGGTAGGAAAATAAATCCGAGAAAGTTTGGTGAATACGCACGATCCACAGCTGAACTCTATGTAAACAAATACAATTGGTACTATATGCTATCTTCAGTTCATAAAGTACTTATTCATGGAGAGAGCATCATTATATACAATTCAATATTACCTCTTGGACAACTATCTGAAGATGCTCAAGAATCTAGAAACAAGGACTATAAAAAATTCCGACTGCATCATTCTAGAAAATGTTCGAGAACAGCTACGAATGAAGATGTTTTTCATGCTTTACTATGCTCATCGGATCCATTTATAAATGGTCTTAAAAGACAACATACACCGAAGCATATAGAACTCGATGAAGAAGCATTAAATTTACTAGATAGTGTTGAATAGGGCTGGGCGATACCGGCATCGATACCAATCGAGGTATCGATACTTACCGATGTATCAGTTCCGTCCGCGGTATCGATACTTACCGATGTATCGGTTCCGTCCGTGGTATCGATATTTTGGAATCGATACCTAGGTATCGTAGGTATCGATACTTAGGTATCGTAGGTAATTTATATTCTAATATACAGTTATTAAATTTTGAGGTACCCATATTGAAATCTCAGCGGAATTCCTATACAATTTGGCAAATAAATTGTTACAAGTTCCACGAACTTCAAAGAAGTACATATATTATACCTATACCGAAAACGCCGAACAGATGCTGTAGCAACATTTGGCAACGCTGCATTGACATCAACATTGAACGAGCCCGGCTCACAATGTGCAAAACAGTTATTTTTTGACACTTCTAATGAAAATCTAACCTTTAATATATCTTACGGAATTTTTTCAAAACTATTGTCTTATACGATGAATATATAATTAAAACTTGATTAATTTAATATTTTGTAGAAGCCGTTAAAGACCGTCCTACCTCGATAGCAATCAATCAATTTAATATTTTTGATGTCCAAAAGGTTTACCCAATATATGGGAGACAATTATCGCATATAAAATATAACATAAATTTATATGTTGCACTATTTGCAGCTTAGCTTAATTAATACTGTTATAATTAGTAAAAATAAGGCATTACAAATACTTATTACTGTTATTACGTAGCACAAAAATATATTGATGCACAAAGCAGGTCCGAGGCGCTGGTTGAAAAAACGTTGGTGCTGATATCTATCAGCACCAACGTTATAGTATATCGCTATAGTATATCGATATGTAATTTACTAAATAAAGCAATTAACCATAACGACTTAATTATTCTTACTAAAATATTCACAAAAGGAAACATACAAATAAGCATGACACATCAATGTAATTTATTTTTTTATTGTGTATTACCATGTTTTATATTACAATTTCATCAAAAGCTATACAAATATCAGAATATTCAGTTCGCTGTAAAAAGAGTATATCAAACGAAATATCAGTATCTTACAATTCCATTGGTCATTTTCATAGAAAGATGAGCTTGATGAGTCACTAACACCTGTAATTATCAGTGGTTCTACGTGAATCTCCATTAACAATAAGGGTAAGGCCTGAGTGCCCGCTCTAGTTGAGCGGTCGACGGGGCGGCGCGTGCAGCGTTCACCTCAATCACATCTTCATGCACAGACATGTCCTGAGTAATGACTCACTATAGCGGTGGGGACAGCGTGCCTGTTTGCGTTCAGCGTTGGGTGTGCGTGCAAGTGAAATACATGTCGACGACAGCATACGACGACATGGTGAGCCTTAAAATACGACTGAGTCGCTCAAACCAGCTCAAACGCTGCCTGACTATCACTCACTACTGAGGCCAGACAATGCACGCTGTCTTGCCGCTCAAACCACACGCTCCACGCCACGCAGAACGCTTGTTCACTCAGGCCTTACACTAACATGTTTGTTGGCATTTATCCAGTTTTCGCCATAACTGTTAGGGACACTTTGTTTCAACAGTTCTTTCACATCAGTTAGTTTAAATGTTGTATTGTGTCTGGCTAGATATCCTTTTATTTGAGCCCAAATTAGTTCAATTATATTCAATTCGCAGTGATATAGAGAACATCTTAATACCTTTCTGATGGTTTTCTCTATTACTTCATCAACCGCATACTTTATGGAGTTGCGTGTTTTCTTTAACTAAGCTTAATAATTCTGCTTTTACCATGTACTCTTCGTATTCGATATTATAGTTTTCCATCGACTACTGAATTTTCGGCCTTGCGATTGTTTGCTGTAGTTGGTTTATATAATCTTCGACCATGGTGACATGCATTGTCGAGAACAATAACTTCATTCATTTTTAAATTCCAAAGAATGTGTTGCAGTCACTCTTCAAATCGTTCTGCATTCACGTCTTTATGATATCCACCAGTTTTTTCTGATTCGGAAAGAAGTAAACCATCTTCTACACTCCTTCGGGTGAGCCTCTATGTGCAATAGTTAACCTCCTTCCTTTGCCAGAAGGGTTTTTACGACCCCTTGATAAACCTTCTACAAATGTCTTACGATAAGAATGTATATGTCTGTTCACACTTTATTTACAGTATACGCAGCGTTTAACCAAGTTTTATTCAAGTAGTAAACTGGTGTTCCATTCTCTCAATAGTATTTGACAATAATTTGACATAAATAGTTGCTTCTCCGTGTAATAATTTCATCTTTGTCGATGGCTTGCACGCATACTGGAGTCCATATTCCTTTAAAATTTTGTATACACTATCTTCTGTAATACATATAAAAAGCATCGTTAAAAGTTAATCTGGTCTGCTTTTTAATAAGATGTACATGTATACCTGTTGCTTTGCTATCATTTCAACATTTTCTACTTTTCAACTGTTGGGCCACTCTTGACAGGTTTTAAATATATTCGAAAACCTTGTTTTGGCTTCCACCAAAAAATGGATTGCGATTCTCCTCTTATAGGAGGTGAATTTTCCATATTCACGACTGGAAATACCTTGCCAAGATAAATACGCGAATTCTGTATATCAAATATAACCTTCAAAACAAAAGTTTGTTAAACACATTTAAACACTATTTTGTGAATTTACTTATGTGTTTATAAAATCGAGGTTTGAAAAAGTCTATGAAAACTGATTCATAAAATATTAGCAATAAAATAATACTAAACTATCGAGATTAATAACCAAAACACGGGTGACAGAAGGTAAACAAATCACATTTATTCTACTATTGTAAGCGGACTCGCCGATCAACCAATGGTATGCGTTATTTTGGGTATGACGATTTAATGAGGTAATACACGTACAGGGTTGCTACTGCACCTAATCACCGTTTCTGGTATAGCTAGTTTTCTTGCCTTAACTGGTCAACGTTAGTTTATATTAACCTTTAAGAAAATGTACTATTGTTCAGCTATTGCATATAATGTATATTTGCTACATAATTATTTATCCAGGTATCGTAGGCATCGATACTTAGGTATCGTAGGTATCGATACTTAGGAATCGATACCTACGGTATCGGAGGATCGATACACGGAATGATATCGAGTACTGGACGATGTATCGATACTTCGCCCAGCCCTAGTGATGAATAACGTAAAAACAGGTATTTGTATAACGTTATGTACCGCTTACTTTATCATTGATTTAACTTTTATTATTATTTCGAAAGTTGTGACCCTGTATCATTTCACCTATTAAGTATGTACTTTTAACACGTGGATAAAACTTATGTCACTTTGTCCGCATTTAAAAAATGCCGAATATCATATTTTTATATGAAAAATTTATAAACAGCTACATATAATTCTTTTTGAAACACTCTGTATGCATCATTATTATAGTTGTTATATTAATAAGTAGTGTTTATTATATTAGTTTTTATAATTTAATCTTTTAAGGTAAAATATATGCAATTAATTACACATCTTGATATGTAGATGTTTTTTTCTTAATAAAATAATAATATTTTCCTAGTTTTTAATTGTTCACATTAAACTTCACCTATTTAGCAGTACTCATACCAAATTTTATGAAAATCGGTCCAAAGATGACAAAGTTACAGATTTTTGGCAAAAAAATGTCGATTTGGAACCACTGTGCCTCGGCGGCATAGCGGGCCACTATCAGCCTACTTGAACTTTTTTTCTTATGTGCTAAACTGTTGATTTTCTGTATTATACATATATAGGTATTATTTCGTTGTTCGCTAGTTTTTTTTTCTATGTTTAATATTTGCATGTGCTTTTTTTCTCTTGTGCACCAGTAAATTACATACGTTCATATTTATCGGTGACATTGAAAAATAGACACTATGTTTACACACTGGTCTGAATGTTAACATTTATTACTGTATTTGTTTATATTTTAAAAAAAACTTTATTGTTTCTGTACTTTTACTTTATGGTAATAATAAAGAATTATTATTATTATTATATTGTGTCAATACTTGTTACTGTGTGCAGGTGGACTATGTTTATATAGAGTTTAGCAAGGCGTTCGACAAAATAAGAGTAGGTAAACTATGCCACTACGAACTCAGTCACTCGATGCGGACACGCTATATAAGTCTGGTTTTAGTTGGTTTCTCTATTGTCTAAGCGATAATATTTAACACTACTATTTATTTACAACAAAAATAACACTAATAAAATTACTGTCTAAGGAATAAATAAGTAGCACTATTTATGCCCACTAACTGATAATTTATGTATACGTTTATTTTTACTGGACAATTTAAATTGCGCGTCTTCTACTCAGCACTGTCTTCTGGTACGAAAGGTTCGTTTATATACATATAGGCATTCACTAGTTTCTAGAATGGTTGAGACTTTTGCAGAGTACCCTCTATAGAATATGCCCAGAATAGCCGAGAACCATCTTGCAGAAAACTTTATTAATCCCGAGACCACTGTAATCTATGGTTTCATCGTGGAGCACTAAATGACGTTGCTCGTAACAATATTGATGTGCAGCAGCATTTTTTGTGTGAAGTATATCCGTCAAGAGTTATTCAGAACGTTCCGTTTCAAATTGAATACCTTTGTATACATATTTCAATTATTTGATTTGTTTATCAACGAAAATAACGAACATAGTACAGAAGTTTGATACTTTTAATGTTCTCACATTTTCTTGAAACTATTCATATTGAACTTAATATGCAAATCATTGGATTTGTAGAAATATTTACACTTTTGTGCTATTAAAGTTGTGTAACTATCTATTTTAATTTCTAGCCGACAGTGAGAAAACGGCTCTACAGCATCCCGTCCGGCTACAACCGTCTTGGGAAGAGTCCAATTTACCCGAAGAAGAACTGAATTTTCAAAAGTTAACAATGGACGATGCCAGCTTGCAACTGAATACACCAATGGATAGATATAACATAGTATATTTTATATTTATTTTACATGGGATTGGTACGCTGATGCCTTGGAATATGTTCATTAATGCAAATGATGTAAGTAAAATTTCACATTCGTTTCACATCTTTATGCGTATTAAAAAGTTTCTTTATATATTAAGTATAGGGAATTGTTTTTAGACACTTAACACTACCACTACCCGTTAGTGGCAAATTTAATTAATAAACAATATTAATTATTTCGGGTTTTTCTTTATATTCACGTTTATTGCTATTTTTAGCTTTCATAGACCTAGTATCTATCGTGCGTTTATGTCTCTCCTTAGTTGTAGATTATGTTGAAAAACAATACATTTATGAACTACTCCTAATATTAATGAATTGAACCTAAATCTTGTCATTCGACTTACCTTAGTCGTATTCTTATCAAACCAAAATAAACAACAAACGTTACTTAATGTTTTATATTCCTACATCATAATCTATTAGCAACATTAATGTCTCTCTTTGTTGTAGTATTTTACAAAATATAAATTGGATTCCAATTACACTGGTCACGAAGATAATGTTTATAAAACCAGTTTTCTCCAGTACCTAGGTTTTGCTGCTCAAGTTCCTAATGTAATCTTTAACTGGTTGAACATATTCGTACAGCTCGGGTAATATTTACAACTGGCATACATTTCAAATGAAAATCGCTTTATTTATTACAGAGGAAATCTAACTACACGAATTGTATGGAGCATTTGTATAGAAGTGATAGTGTTCGTGTTCACAATTATATTGGCCATGGTTGATTCAAGGTCTTGGCCCGGTGCCTTTTTCTGGTTAACAATGATTTCTGTTGTAATATTGAATAGTACGTATTTGTTTGTGTTTCTTAGAGTTATTATTTCTGTTCTGTTTTAAATCAAGAATAGTAATACTAAGTGAAGCTAGTTGTCATAGTTAGTTATCTGGAAGTATTTTACACTACCTGCACATATGCAGGAATTTGAATGAAGTCTTTACTACGACGGTTTTTGCGTTTTGACTGCTTCATAGTAGTATAAATATGTATGTACAAACAAGAAATAATAGTACAAGGTATAAATAAGCAAACTACAAACTCGACGTTTTGCCACTAACGCAAGTGACCTCTTCAGAGGTAAAAGGTGAGTCAGGGAAGTTGGAAAGCCACGTTGTATATATAGGGTTGTGTGGGGTAGCTGATCTCGGGAACTGAAAGATGGATTTTTCAAATACTTGCGTGTGCATAATCATCATCAAGGATATGTTTTTGTATTTCGACTGCTTCACTTACCTTACGGAACTTGCTTACAACGGATCTCTTCTTGTTCTTTTATTTATTTATTTGATTTTTGTTTTATTTTATTTTTTATTCGTATATATTTCGACTACTCAAAACCCAGAAGCTGTTATAATAAAACTGTAGTTGTAATGATGTACAACCTAAAAATCTTTGAAGGATTCATAACTAATTATTCATAGAGATTTTGCAAAACTGGTAACGAGCCTCCACGTAATTTTTTTTTCTTTTCGCATTTACAATAAATAACGCTACTATAGCTACTATACTTACAAAGGAACACCGGCGGGTGTCCCCCTCCGATTTCGATGAAACTTTACAGATCGAAAGTGTACCTCAAAATAAGAGACACGTATTTTATTTTTATCTATATCATCATGCATACAGGGTGCGCGGATATTGCACTAATAAAAAATAACAATTTCCTTCAACCGAGCTAAGAAAATGAATTAGAACAAAAAATGCAAATTGAAAATATGTTTTTTTGAAACTACCTGAAAATGTGATGTTTTGAAGGCTGTCCAACTGCTAGAGTAAATGTTTGCTACCACCGACACGTATGCATAAATCAGCGTGCCGTATCAATAATTGACGCACTAGTGACAGTGTTCACGAATTATCGCAATAGATTCGTAAATATTATGTTTCAAATCTTTAACATTGTTTGTTTATAGGAGTTAATGTATACTTAAGTGGAAAATCGAAGTAATCAATGACCTATCTCAATAATATTGATATTTTTCAGTGCTATCATACTGCTGACGAGATCAGTTATTGAATTTTAACGCGTAAAGACTCGCCTAAAAACATTTACCGAATTTTTTTAGAACAATGCTAACTTTTGTATATTTTTTTTTGTTTTATTCTGTTTCTTATATTTTGTACGTATAGCACCCTGTATACACTGTAACAACTTTACACCTAGCCAGTCCGATTCACAAAATTATATTATTGCAGTATATTTAGAAAATACTGCACCCATAATTTAACATAAAACTAAGAAACAAAACAATTTACACATTAGAAAAACAAAAAAGTATGTATAAGACTTAAAATGCCTTCGACAATCTTACCATCATATACCGATTAGAAATTCAAACAGCATATGTATGTGACCATAAAATTTACATCTAAAATTTTGCCTGCCAGCATGGTTATGTATTTAATGTCACCTGAAAGTTATATCGTTACTTTCTTATTCTTAATTTAAATATTGATTTTTATTGATATTTTCAGTAATGAATGGAATTTACCAAAACACCATTTTTGGTATGGCTGCTAAATTACCTCCGAAATATACTGGTGCTGTAATATTGGGCACCAATATTAGCGGTACGTTTACTGCCGTCGTTTCTATTTTATCGTCACTTTTATCATCTAACCAGAGAATGCAAGCCATATATTATTTCATTACTGCTCTATTCGTGTTGCTACTTTGTTTTGACACCTACTTTGCACTACCATTAAATGTAAGTATTTGAATTGTTTTATAGCAATGTAAATGACACTTTTATATGTTGTTAGAGGTTTTACAGACATCATGAGTTAAAAGAGAAAAAAGAAGAAGAAATGAGACAAGCTAAAAATATTTCAACGAGAAGGATACCATATTTGAGAATATTTAGACAAGCACTTCCGCAATTAACCAATGTATTTTTAGTGTTTTTTGTAACACTTTCTCTTTTTCCGGCTGTACAAGCAAGTAAGTGTATTCATAATTTTATTAGCTACCCCGCAACAATGACGATAACCATCTTGCCTATCTTATTTGTAATTATAGTTTTTGTTAAACTTAAGTTTTTGTGGCTGGGGCAGGATATACGTAGATCGGGTAGGATTGTGATATGATTTTTCACTAGCTTATTCAGAAAAATTGTCATATTTTGTCATAGGGATTTCACTAAATATCATATTCAAACTACACGTTACTGTACGATCTATATATGTTTAGTAATAGTACAGTTTCCAAAAAGTTAATGCACCCAATCAGCTACGAATATGGCAACAATAAGATTAAATATAAATTAACATTGAAATAATTATTATACATGTATTTCTTTTTAACGCATAGTTTTAAAATTTGGTGTATCGTTCGTACTTGTTTTTCGATGTATCGTAAGAGAAAAATATTTTTTATGTACCTAATGCGAGAAGATCTCTCTCACAAGTCCCTAATAACTCAATTGGTACACCATTTGCATCTTGGACAAATAGTATGTTTAAACAACAATTGTAGAATCGTTGATCTATAACTAATACTTCTACAATTGTGTAAAATAATAGACATATACATAAAAATGTGGTTGCTTTTACCATCATTGTCACTAATATAGTAATACAACTTTATTAAACAAAGAACAAAAGAACATAATATAACGCAATTGAACACTAATAAAGTAATAAAACGTCTCTAACAGCACTAAACGTCGTCACCTCGTCGCCATCAATTCACATAACTACTTTGTATCGTCAATCCCCGTCTAAATGGCGCGAAAACTGTTAAATTCAAATTTCTATTCGTAGCTAACATCCGTTGCTTCTTTTCGTCCCCGAAAAGCCAACTACATATTCGTTTAGACACTTGGGTTGAGTTTTAATTCTGTTGCTTTTGTTTTCCTTATCGTCCTCTATTAGAATTACTTCTGGTTCCCGCTCGTCTTGCGCTACTTCTTCATCATTTTCTCTTTCATCGCCGTCTTCGTCCAGGCTTCTTACTTCGAATCTCTTTAGGTCATCTATCGCTACAACTCCCTTATAAAATTTCTGCGTACGTTGAGTTTCTGGTAAGTCTTTGTCATCATCTGTCATGAGGAAGCGTCTTTGTAATAATATATGGTCCTTTGTATCGAGGCAAAAGTTTTCGAGAGTCGCCTGTGTACTGAATTTCTCGCTTTACTAGTACTAAATCTCCTTCAGTAAAAGTTTCGCCTCAGCTTCTCTTTTGATTATATCTACGTTGCTGTTCGGCTTGATCTTCTTTAATACGATCCTGGGCTAATTTTCTTTCTTGGGCTAAGTCTCTAT
>SMLS01071219.1:0-12134 GCA_004785975.1 Popillia japonica | reverse complement strand
AATTACAAGTGATATGTTCTGAATTACTGTTGGAAAAGGTGTAGTTCGATTTTTCCGTATTAAAAACATATAGTGCCTCGGTATTTACTCATGTAGTTACAATTTAACAAATCCGCAATTCGCTGTGAGTCACCAGAACTTCCATGTTTACAATTATCGTTACAAACTGGCCGATAAATCTACATCACGTATCCGGCCGGTCATTAATAAAACCTTCATTCTAAGTTCATCTTTTTCCATATCGTGTGGGATACCGCACAAGCTATTAGAAATACCAACAGCAAAAACAACTCAGCGCACAAGTTTACCATCCGACTTGCAAGAAAATAGAGTAAGATAGAATATACAAATTAGAAAAAATCTTCCGATGTAGGGAGTTTAAATTACATAATTGCATGCACCTCCTATGCATGTAATGTCAGACAAGTCGAGACCATTTATTTATGCATATTTCATCGAAAAATAAAACTAAATTATCACACGACGTAATGAGAATAATGTTATCAACAATTAGCCTGGCGCTCCCAGTAACGTCACTGATTTGCAGCTAATTTGAGTAGACAGTCAATATATTGTAATATCTATAATTGTAGTCGCAATCCCGCCGAGATTGCGGCTGTACCCTGTCTGTTATTAGGAGGGCTGTGGGACACGGCCAATGTGCTGCAACGGACTCCAAGGCAAACGCAGCAAGCACATCGACGGAAGAGGAATATGTATACTGAATATGGATGGCCGCCTCTCTATGAGTTAGTTGTTTCTATACGAGGTAGTTCGCTATTCAATATTGGTCTTGCAATGGGTATTGTGTGCACTACCTGTACATATTACACTTGGTAGGTAGTTGTAATGTGTGTACTCCGTTGTAGGTAGTCGGTTCTAATATCGTGTACGATGGATCCGTCTGCAGTGCAGCAAGCAACGTATACAGCATCCCATTAGAAGTTTAATTTAAAGCCACCAACATCATAATATTAGCCGACATGCATATTTAGACTCAATTTTCTAATTCATGCGATAGATGCTTGTGTACGCTGTTTTGACATAAATGTCATTAGGAAGCTGTCAAAACTGTGTGTTCATATATTGGAACGATCTTAAGCTTGAACCATAAATTTAGTATTAGTCGTGCCAGACATCTTCTTTGGTAAAACAACCAATAATTGCTAAGAGGTTTGACCCTCTTCAAACTGTTGCTTGTACAGTAATTTTTGTTGAATATGTATATCATCGGGTAGATAAACTTTCAGTTAAAAAATCTTTGCAGTCCTAGTTTGGTTTTGAATTCAAGTCGTTTATAAAGAACCGTGGCAGTTAAACATTTGTCTCAAATTCTTCCTAAATTCATTCAATGGCAGGTTATAATTATTAACATAGCGACACTATTTATCGGGAGTTTATTTTGTAACAAAGCACTGGAAGCACATTTCCACACACAGTCTATGTACATATACAGTGTGGAACAGCCAAATGGAATAAATTCGATAACAAATAAATGAGGGTGTATTGGGAAAAACGCTTGGACACGTCGATTTGTATTTTTAAATGCGCATTTTTTTCAAAAAAAAAAAAATTATACAGGGTGTGTCATGTGACAGTTGCCAATATCAACTTTCTTATTTTAAATGGAAACCTCTGCATATTATTTATTTTATGGGTTCTTCGGAAAATTCTAGACATAATTCATGTACAATGTCCCATACCAATACAAATTATTTTATTTCACAAATTCGCTACATTACACTAAAAACCTAATAAGTAATACTGATTATTTCTTAATAATGTAAAAAAAAAACAAAAAACATTAATGTCAATGTAGTAAATGTTCAAAATGCTCGCCGCGAACGTCTTGGCAACATGCTAATCTGGTATCGAAATGTCTTCTAACATTACTCAACATCTCAGGCGTGACTGATCTAATCGCAAGCGTGATTCGTCTTTTTAAGTCATCTAAGTTGAGGGGTTTAGTTTTGTATACAAGACTTTTGACATATCCCCACAAAAAGTAGTCTCATGGCGTCAGATCAGGAGATCGTGCTGGCCATTCTATCGATCCGCGCCTCCCTATCCACCGATTTGGAAGAATTTGGTTCAGGTACTGCCGGACATTGATTTGGAAATGGAGCGGTGCTCCATCTTGCTGAAACCATACTGTATTGGCAGGAACTTGTGGGTTTGCTGTATTAGGATATAAGTTTGCGAAAGTTGGCACGACATTATTTTGGGGCAGTTCTAAATATTTATCTCCATTCAAGTTACCATCAATGAAAAAGGGACCTACGATGTGATCTCCAACAATTCCTGCCCAAACATTAACTTTTTCAGGATATTGCGTATGTTTCTCTCTCATCCAGTGAGAATTCTCAGTAGACCAATAGCGGTAATTTTGTCGATTAACATGGCCGTGAAGTGTAAATGTGCTCTCATCAGAAAATAAAATATCTTCTAATTGGATCACATTGTTATCTAACATTGTCATCATCTGATCACAAAAATACGTTCTCCTATCGAAATCGTCTTCCATGAGCTCCTGAGTTTGCATCATTTTATAGGGATGCATTTTACTTTCCTTTAATACTCGAAAAATTGATGTGTGGCTAATGTTGTACAGTGGGGCTGCTTTTCGACCAGAATTATGTGGGTTTTCTTGAAACTCGAGCATAATATCCAATTTCGTATCATCACTTACTGCATTGGCAGCTACTTTTTTAATATGTCTTACATGACCAAGCTCGCAAAACTGTTTTTCTATTTTGCTAATTGTTCCTTGGGATACAGGCGACAAATTTTGAAATTTTTCGTGAAATAAGCGAGAAACTTTTGTGTGTTATCTCCATAACCAATCATTTGTAGAATAGTTATTTTGTGCATTTCTGTTAAGTGAACCATTTATCTGATATTATTACGTACAGTTAACGAAATTCAAACGACAATAGCACTGACACTGATCACTACTGTCGTACAGGCAGACAACATGTTGCTAAGGCTATGACTTTTTACGAAAATAAACAAAACGGTCCTTGTATTTTTTTAATTTCATATCAGTAAAAAGGAACGCAGCAATGGTTTTTGCTTACTTTATCAATATCAAGAGCTAAATGGGAAATAGATCTTTAGTGTAATGTAGCGAATTTGTGAAATAAAATAATTTTCTCTTTTTAATGTTAATTTTTGTAATAAATCTGAAAACACTTAATATTTCCCAAACAGTTGAAGGTAGGTATGGGACATTGTACATGAATTATGTCTAGAATTTTCCGAAGAACCCAAAAAATAAATAATATGCAGGGGTTTCCATTTAAAATAAGAAAGTTGATATTGGCCACTGTCACATGACACACCCTGTATAATTTTCTTTTTTGAAAAAAATGCGCATTTAAAAATACAAATCGACGTGTCCAAGCGTTTTTCCCAATACACCCTCATTTATTTGTTATCGAATTGTATAAGAAGAGCTGCAGTGGTGCAATAATCACTGAATTTAAAATAACGGTCTTGAAAACCTAAATAATGGTCAAACGTCATGAATTGTCACGAAATTTAAACCATAAAGATTTAAGTTGCTTACAAACAGTATTTTCCATCTGCACACAAGAACACTGCGATTTAAGAAATCACATGTCACCAAGTTAAATCAGATTTAATTAACAAAAAATTTCAGTATTAACTATCTCAGTAAACTTCAACACCATCTGACGGCAGTTCAATAGGACCTTGTCTCTAGTACTACTTAGAATATCTAGATGGCGCTACCGACGCATGAGTTACCACAATGTTGCTGAAGTTCTGAACTCTTTAAAAAGGAGATTTGCACAAAAAAAAACCAAAAGAATAAATGGCAAAAAATTAATTTCGCAGAAAATATTTATTTTAAAAAATATTCATTATCGCTTAATTTTGCAGCAAAGTGTATATTAAATGAAAATCATCAGATAAAATTATAAAAATTAATCTGTCTAAAATGAATGGTATAGTGCGTTCGCGATTCGAAGACATGCACGTCATCAACAACGTCAAAACAATATTGCTATATCGGTTTGTTTACATTTTAAACAAAGTTAGAAAAGGCTCTTGTCGCACTTGTCATGTTTTGCAAATATGTATACGAAAATAAACAAAGACGATATGTGACAGATTGCTATGTGGCAACGCTGCTCATATGCACCAACTAACGTAACACAAACGTATTCACAGGAAATTTATTGGTATTTTATTGTTTTTGTGTTGGTGCTTATGAAGTTTGTGCCAATAACGTAGAACACGTCTTCGAATCGTGAACGCTCTATAGTACCTGGACGGTTACCCACCCCAATATGTCAAATTTCCGCTGACCGGGGCTTCGATTCTTCGCTATAATAATGATATTTTCTCAAAGAAAAGTGATTAATCGGAAGATAGTGTTGCAGCAAGGCCGTTGAGCACATTTACATATGTACATTAAATTACACAGGTACTGTTGCAGCAATAATTGGAACAATGCAGCTTAAGAAGCCGCTGCAACTAGCACCTAATATATACCCAAAAAGAAGGTAAATATTTGCAGCTAGAGTTCTTAGAATTTCGCTTTTATAATAAGTACATACCTATGTATATAGAATTTTCGAAATTTGGAATTTGATGTTTGACACGGATGTTTTGCAGGTGACACCTGACAGTTGACATTGACGTTTTATATTAAGTTTCGAGGGTGTTTTGTCGCTAAAAGTCGAATGAAATTCATAGATCACCGGTTAGAGGAACTACTTCATAAGTTGTAAAAAAAGAATCGCACCCGGAAATCTTCTTTGGCTAAACAATTTCTTAGTCACTGTAAAAAAACAAACAGCGCAAAAGTTTCTAAATAACTAACTCTGTGTGTCAGTTGACAGCAGCAAGATTGCCTTCTTCCGAAATGCAAAGGCATTCCACGTAAAGCTATTCATGAAGGAGAGAGGAGAAGGGTTATGATTAAGTCTTGACTTAACTTGACGACGACTTATTGCTTTCAAAGGTTCTTGTATTGGAAATTTAAAATGAGATGTCCAAAATGACATTGATGTTTTACAACTGACAGTTGACATTGACGTTCTGAAATTGACAGTTGTCATTGACGTTTTGCAACAGACAGATGACATTGACGTTTTGCAACTGAGAGTTGACATTGACGTTTTGCAACTGACAGTTGACATTAACGTTTCAGATTTTATGTTGATGTTTTGCATAGAGAATCTGTACTTCTACTTCTACTAAACATCTTATTTTACTAAGAAACCGTTAAGCAACCCCCAGGTCATTAAACAGTAGCCGCTTGTCAATCCGAAACGTCACATTGGCGACACAACCGCTCCATCTGTAGTCAAAACATTGCGTCGAAACCTTTACTCTCGATTTCGTGTATATCGTCTCCCTTATCGCCTCTAAAATCGAATCCGCGCGCTCGAGTCGTCGCCCGTTAATTGCCGTAAAGCGGTTGGAAGAGCATCGTCTTGCAGAAATTCGCGCCCCCTATCGGTTAACCTCCAGGCAATGTACGAGACGGCAACAGACGGAAATGCGCTAGCTTGAGAACTCCGAATTCCCCCATCTGATCGCGTCATTCGACGCTCTAGGGTCCTGATGACGGGAAGCGACCGAGTGACTCTCTAGTCGTAGGGACGACGCGACGTACAGATGAAGGAGATGGAGAAGGAGGGCGATAAGGACAGGTAGGAATGGACCCCACGCACGTGGCGCGGTGGGTGGGCCGCGAACACCGTCTTTCCTGCCACAGAATCGAGGGGTTCGAACCGTTGCATCATCGGATCGTAGCGGAGAATGTTTAGATTGATATTCGGAGACCGAGACGGTGATTGACGCTTCGTAACGGGGACCGAGGTGTTACGTTTTATTGGAGGGCTCAGCGATGTGTAAAACTGACGCCTTGAGCTGGATTCGTGCGGCGGTGAAAGTCGCGGCAGCAGATTAGGCGCGTGCTAATTGAATATCCAGTCGCAGTTTAAGATGGAGATGAACCTTTTGCGTTTTAGAAGTTTTATGTTGCAACGATTGATTTTCATTAATCCAGGTGTTATCCTCGCGTCTTTTGATTACAGTTTTACGTCCTGAATATTGGCAACAGATTTTTTATTGCTAAAAATGCGCCATTCTGCCGTGGTAAGCCCATTGGCAGTAACTAACATTTGACAGATTGGCGGAAAAGTAACTTTCTAGTTTTAATGCCCTCATTTTGGTGCATTTAATATCTGTTGCTTAAATTTTTGTATTAGTAATCTTTTGTGTGTTTCTTACAATTTCAATAATCACATTTAAAAAAAAATACTTGTTTTTATAAGAAAAAGGGGCAGATACCGCCATAACATGTTAACAAAAGTATACCTAAAACAAAGCTATTTAGCGGTAAATGTTTAAAATCAATTTTGTGCTTTGCTTTATTACTACATTAAATTAAAGAAATAGGATATTTTTAGGTAGGTACTTTTTCTTATGAAATACTCCAATTATAAAAAAAATATATTGCAAACGAACAAATAAACCAAAAAATTCTTACTTTACATTAAAAAAAACTATTCATTATGGGCATCTGCGATATTTGTCCAAAATTCCAACCTATTGGAGGGAATTATATTCTTATTGCCTTCAATTAACTTCAGTATACCATTCCGTGGTTGTTCAGAAATACCTGTTGGATGAACTAAGTGTTTAGGTAAAGGCAATTTACCTGTTTTTTGCACAGCTTTTCTAATAAAATTCAGAGGTAATGCAGGCTTTTCAAAATCAGTGCGATAGCTCAAAAAGCAGTTACCACGTTTGGCGGAAATTTCTAGAATATCACGTAAATAAACTCTTTCTAAATCTTTTGCTTTACACTTCTTCGAATGATCTTTCCATAGTGCAAAAGCCAGGATACGCATTTCTATTACTTTTGCTTTAGTGTTTTCGATTGCCTTTTTATAATCATTAAAATCATACACTTTTTTCATAGTGAACATAAAAGTATGCTCAGGTTCAAAATAATTAACCACAATTTCACTTGCTTCAATAAGTGGACTATTTATTATACAGGGTGTATTTGAAATAGAAGTAAAAAATATTAAGAATGGTAAGATACAATTATGTAGAATATAAATCCAAAAAAAAATTGTTCAATTACGACGCGAATGCCAAAATTAAAATCTCCCTTATAAATTGTAATATGCGCCGCCTATTGAATCGAGAATGTTGACCTCGATCAATCTAACGTATGTAAGAGATCGCAAAAACAGCTGCCGATGTTATAAAAACTACAAGATAATGCTGATGTGTCAATTTTTAAATAGCTTTGAATGAAGAGTTCAATAATGTACACATTAAATATCGCCTGTCGCTACACCTGCCCTCCGCTACATACATATATTCGTTCGAAAATATTCGACAGTGGCGCGACAAATAATTTATAAATATTTTTTTATATTTTTTTTTTCATTTTTCTTTCTCGCGTCTAGGAAGGAATTTGCGTAAAATATTTTGGATTTAAGTTTAATAAAATAATATCTTTACATTTTTCATGGTCTTTACTATTATTTCAAATACAGTTTGTATATACTAAAACGCTAAAAAAGGCCCAGTTTTTATTTTGGGAGGTACAGTTATCAACCCAAAATGTAATTTTCTTTTTATCTCTTTGACTCTCAAGGAATTGGTTGAAAGTACTTACTATGTCCTCTTTCTTTCTACCACGCACAGCCTCATGCCATATAACTGCAAGGTGTAAGGTAAAAGTTGCACATATATATACATATATATATTACATAATCTAGAACCTTGTTTACCCAAAAGTGTAAGGTAAAAGTTGCACATACCCTACTTTAATTGTTCGTTTATTTTATCTACTTTTCTATGGTAACTTAGCGGTATCTACACATTGACATGGAATTGCTAATGCCCGGTTTTTCAGTCCAAGTTTAAGTAAAAGTTCAACTGAACTCTGAACTTGAACTAGAACCATGAACTCCTTGAATGCGTTTTTCAGTCTCTCTGTTGAACTAGTTCAGTTAAACTAAAACTGAAGAATAAAATACGATGTTGGTCAACCTGATAGTAAAGAATTTAAGAGATGTGTTGGTGGTAACAGTTGTTATTTAAGGGTAGTAACCAATAAAAATGCGAGATCGTACGGAATTCTCAAAGCGCATAATCTATTGCCCATTCAAATGAGATTTTTATGGTTAGGGGCAACTTTAGAAATTTCCAAATTTAATGTTGAAACTTTTAACAAGAAAGGTGTTTTATATATGCACTTTATTTGTACAGATATTTATACGCCCCTAATTAAAGTATTTATGTAATAATTCGTATCTTTCCCTTTGTGTATTATTAGGTTCTGGTATGAGGAATTTCTAATGAACAGATTTTCTTGTTTGTAAAACAAGATTAATTGATGTTATACTATCTCTAAAATTATACATGAGTATACTGTTAGTTCTATCAGGGTTTTCGGTATATTTAATAAGTATAATGAATGTGGTGTGGTTTTCCATTCTCTTTTGTCTTGTTGCTATATTTCGTAAACCTGGAAGGGGTGAAAAACTTTCCTTGTAACTATTTCAAATTTATACAGTCAGTTCACGATCAATGTGGTCAATAAAATTAATAATATCCTCATAGTCCGAAGATATCAGAAAATCCATCTTGTACAAATCGCTAATACTTGATGATACGTCAGATTGAGGTTATATTTACATGTCAGTTTTCGGCTGACATTACAGTTCAAGGTTTAAGCTCTACCCGTTGTGCGGCTTAAACTTAAACCAATTTCTAATTCGGTTCAGAGTTTAACTACTATTGAAACACACTTTAAACTCTGAACTTGAACTTAAACCAAAAATTGGGTTTAAACCGACACTGAAAAACCGGGCATAAGTAATTTAGGCGGTAACTGATATCTCTGAAATGCTTTAGCAAATGTCATATAACGCTAAGAAAGCTAGTATTTCAAGTAAAATCTGTAGATACCGCTACAAATATAATAAGACAATTTGAAAGTTTAAGATCAAAAAAAAGTTAAGTTCAGCAGATCGTCATTCATTAAATTATTAACGAACCAATGGCAGTACGCAAGGCGTCTGTGGTGGGCTGCAGGCAGAAGAGCTTGATATGCTTGCATCTTATATGAATGCATGTTCAGCTCCTTCTTTACAATCGTTTGGCATGTTCCATAAGAAAGCTGAATTTCTTGAGAGAGACGTTTTAAAGGTTTTGAAAGCTCTTCTTCCATACGGTGACGAACGTCATTAATAACTTCTTCTGTACGAACTCTTGATCTACCAGCACCTTTTTATGCGTCACAGAACCAGTTTCGCGAAACACTTCAGCACAATTTGTAAGGCATGCATAAAAATTGTCCGGTAATACTGTTACGGCTGGGAAGTGCTCTCGAAAACTGTCCAAACACAAACATTGACTGTATTCCCAAGTTCCATTAACTAGCACACCCTTTCGAAAATAGGCTTCAATCATGTAAATTTTGTGCTGTGTGGTGAGAACCATGATTCAAAAATCGAGCAGGATTAGCAAATTTCAACACAATAACTTGACAGATTTTGACATTCAAAAACTTATGAAAATACTATGACCACCATTGACCAATCTAATTGTTGATATCATGGTGGAATCGTCTAGTGTAGAACATTTGAGATGCAATAATCTAATAAGTAGACAACTATATAATATGATGCGTTGGTGTTTATCATGTTGACGTTTGTCCAGTTTGATGACTGTCACTGTTGACGTTTATCAGTATTGACGTTTGTCAGATTTGACGCTTTCCTAATTCGATGTAGGTAAGTGACGCGTAATAGTTATTTAACCAACAAGTACATTAATGAAGGCGATGAATGATCGAGATATTTTAACGCGTGAGCGCAGCGAGCGCGTTAATGGCCGCGTTCGTCAGACCACAGCAGACAAACGTGTTTTGCGATTAGGTTGACGAACATGTTGACAGTTGTATAGGTATCTGGTGACCGATCTATGCTGCCGCCATAATTTCAAATACTGATTACCGTTTGCAGCAATAAGCATAATTTTTTTACGCTTGGAAAAATGGCGACCGCTTGCTAAACACGTTTGCAGCATAAAATGACATAAGTCAACGTTCACCAGAATTGTTGACAACAGTTGCCTAACGATTGTGTCTGACGAACGCGGCCAATGTTCGAGATCATTAATCGCATTTTAATGTAAGTTAGTTATAATACTTTTCCGTCGACCGTATATTTTTCTAAAGTGGAGAAAAACAGTGAATAATGGCCGCGTTCGTCAGACACAATCGCTAGGCAACTGTTGGCAACAATTCTGGTGAACGTTGACTTATGTCATTTTATGCTGCAAACGTGTTTAGCAAGCGGTCGCCATTTTTTCAAGCGTAAAAAAATTATGCTTATTGCTGCAAACGGTAATCAGTATTTGAAATTATGGCGGTAGCATAGATCGGTCACCAGATACCTATACAACTGTCAACATGTTCGTCAACCTAATCGCAAAACATGTTTGTCTGCTGTGGTCTGACGAACGCGGCCAATGCTTTACTTGTTTGTCATTGCACCAAGATATAAATTCGGCATACGTTTTTTCATACAGACTTTTGCTCTTTTCCGGTAGTAAATTTAATGATGCTGAATTAGCACTTTCTGCCACTTCCGGCGGAGTTAATGTAAAATTTTTATCCACCTTCATTGATTGGAAGAATTGAACGCTAATCACCACCAAATTTAACAATTATAAACACAAAACACTAATAATGACAGCGAACAGCGTTTTAGTTTGACGTTTGATTTTGTTGATTTCCTTGGTTACCATGGAAACCATCAAAATCGCTCATTAATAGACAATCATGCATTAATAATGTATGATTTTCACTGATTTCGAGAACGTTAATAACGGATATAAAGACACGGTCGACGGAAAAATAGCTTTTCGTTCCATTTTCTGTAGTAGTCTTCCTACCAAACGCGAGTTCAATTTAACCTCTGCATTAATTTATTAATCCACTAAACATATGTCAAAACGTCTTAACTGTTTCGTACCATCTTAAAAACTTACATAAAACTTTCACAAAAGCATTAATACATTATTATAAAGACGGGTCGTTACGCTATCCGTAAAACAAAAACAACATTTTGATTTATGCAGCCCCATTCCCTCCTAGACGGTTTCCACGACGTTTTATTCATCTACCTTCATCCATGCATGATGCTAATACGCGTTACAAAAGTTTCCTTAGACAGAAGAATTCGTTATACCGATAGCATCTTGTATAATACTACCGTCCGTGCATTCGATTCCATATTCTAAATCAGAATTACAAAATAAAAACCGACCGGGTTTAAAATAATTAAATAGTTGACCCAGTTCGTCGTACTCCGGGACGACGCACACCGGGCGGAGGACGACGGCAGAACGGACATTTTAAATTTAAATCGTGCATATTTAAAATTTAAATGTTTAAAATTCAAATTCGGCCGGATTAGATATTGAAATTGAATGAATACGTACGATATATTATATCTCGTCTTTGTCTGGGATAGGACGGTGTGTGTGTACGTCGCGTCGTTCTCTATGCCGTAACTAAAATGATTACTGTAATTTAGACAATGATCCCGGGAGACTGGTGGGCTTGCCATATCCAGAGAGTTGAATAGAGAGTGTAATAATATTTGAAAAAGCAAAGAAAAGATCGGAAAATAAAGAGGAGAAAAAAAGACGATTGTTGCCGACATCGCGGGTACCTATACATTATTATTAGTTAGAGCCGGGTGGTAGTGTATATAAGGCGGTCTTCTACCTCCGTGCATTTCGTATTAAATTATAGAAGTTGGATATTCAATTATTTTCTTGTTGCCTAATAATATTAATGCCCTCCGAGGCTAAGCGATATTTCTAATAATATTATATTTCGTGTCCGTCGAGAGACGGGGAATTACATCAGATAAGTTTCGCCTGCTTTATGTACGTATAGGACTCTCTCTCTTACTGTATGTTTACAGTTTATCGATTTATAATATGTACAGAGTGTTATTGATTCCGTCTAGAAATGTATTATTAGACGGTGTATATAGCGGACCTCGAGGTTAAGGAGTTTAGATTTATTGGCAATATGGCGTCACCTTGTCTACCTA
>SMLS01071218.1:0-37892 GCA_004785975.1 Popillia japonica | reverse complement strand
TTTTTTTTAGATTCGCACTAGGGATCGTCGTCATAAATATTTACGTTCAAACCAATACGAACTTCTAAAAGCATGTATTTTTATTGAGTTACTTTGTATTCTATCTACACGCTACATTACATTCTATATGTCGGGCCAGAATTTTTTTTTAAATTAACTACGCATAATACCTGTCGTATACATGTTATTTCTATGTATATCTCCTCTTACTTTTTATTACATTATACCACTCGCTGTTTAAATTTAAATATGTCCGCATACCTTTCCAAATTGGACTCTCTTTATACACGAAGAAATTACGAGTACTGCACTTAAAGTGATTCTACGCATATGATATACGAACAGATTTATCTGTGATTTACCTTTATCAACATAAACTACGTGTATTAATACATAATTAGAAACACATATAATATACAAAATTATTGTATAGATATATTATTATTTTAAATTATTATAACTTTTTAACAGATTAAGCTCATAACAAAAAATAAGCGAAATGTAATTGCTTAAGAAAGGGATTTTACTGTATATACTGTACTCCCACGAGAGTCGATTTGCAGTTTGATATAAAAATTTCAAAGAACTGTAACTGACTACCATAATCAAAAAGCACAAGAATTAGTCATGTCCACATTGCAGAGGTTCTTCATTTATTTGGAGGTAATCCATTAGCAATCAGCTGTGCAAATGGGCTGTCCAAACGATTGCAAATGCTGTATGCCACGGTTTGGAAAATTTCATTCAAAATTTAAAAAAAGTATCCATTTAAACTGAAAATGCTCTTTGAATTAAACCAGGCAGATTTGGTTAATAGGTACTACTTCTTTGCGAGTAATGGCTCAGATGGAAATTGAATGCGATTGGTTGTCTGAAACACATTTTCGGAGCCATTACTGAAAACTGTAGAATTTAGTTTGCAGAAAATCCATAATAAACCCGTTCAAGAAAGTCTTCAGGACAATTGGTTCGTATTTCTACGGGGATATACAGAGAAGTCTTATCTGTACCTGTAAACGGCGAACGATACTTGCTAATGTTAATAATTCGACAGCTGCAAAACGAGCACCACGGAATTGAAAACGACATTTTTATGGAGGATGGGTCATTCCTGCACATTTTCTGACAAGTCTAAGAATTGTTAACCAACATTTTGCATGGCCACCAAAATAACCTAATTACAAGCTGTAGGGTTATTTAAAAGGTTTAGTGTTTAGAAGACGACCAACAACGCTGCAAGAATGAAAAGACAATATTACGGAGCAAATTGGTGGACTAGTTATGTGTAAAATTTGGAGGAAAGGTTACTAAATCCCATTCCTTAAGCAGTTCTATTTCGTTTATTTTTTGTTATTAACTTATTAAAAGTTATAATAATTTAAAATATATCGCTTACTTTATGATAACGCCAAATATTGCATTGCAAGTATTCTTTATTTATTAACTGGTGGCAGCAAGTTTGATATTAGAACAAGAATAATCATTTATATGATTCTTAATTCTCTTTTATTGTATCTTCTTAATTACATAATTAAATACAAACAGCAACATAGGATCAAAAATTATTCCAGCTGTAATATCTACTTTGTTTACTTGTTACCCGAAGCATTTCATTAATTATTATGTTAACAACAAAATTTATGTACATATTTGGAATCCGCTTAGTTTGTAATTAAATAACGTACAACCAAAGTGTTCTTACAAGCAAAATGAAACAGACAAGAGATATTATAGCATAAATAACATTTAACAAAAAAATAAATAATAATGTTGGAATATTTAACAACGAAACGAAAACAGCAAATATAAAAAACTTAAGAAAACAGACCACTCACTAGTGGTCATTTAACGTCAACTAAGAACGATTCGATAGACGTTTTTGATTTGCGACCACTTACGTAACACTGCCATTAGTTAACAGCGTAAAAAAGTCACAATTGTGTCACGAACGGTTAGAAAATTTTCATTCAGATACATTAGACGTTCAATAAATTATTCAAGATGACTACATAAGCCAAATTTAACATTATGAATATTGCAGTACACATACATTTTCTGTATAGTTATACAAGACTAATGTCGAATTAATATTTGTTTTAATAGAACGAGCTGAAAAAAACATCCGGATCTCTAAGTTCAACAACTACGATTAACATGCAGTTGTGACATTTCGAACATTTGAAACTCTCTTCTTCTTATTTTGTATATGACTGCTATAAAGAAATTGCTGACTATTAACTTTACTGGATTCTCAATTAACCAAGTCGCACGTTTTAAGCAAACGCACTAATCCGAAAACATCCTTAATAGTTTGTATTCTGGATTGGATATAAGAAAAATACGACTAAATGATTCATGCGTTATACCGTAAAGCAGGAGAACCTTATCCAAGTTGCAAATGTGTCACTTAAAACAAACACGTAGAATTTTAATCCTACTTTTACTGAATTAGTGATGGGAGACTTATTAACGAACTCCCAGATCCTGCAAGATGTTAGATGAAATCGGACACATTGTTTTGCAGGCGTTATTGCAGTTCTTATGCAAACATCGACTGAACTCTCAGAAAATGCGCAGCATAGAGTCGAAAGATTGTCAACAGCTTAATGATTTCTAACGTAATAACGACTGAATATTGATATCATCCATAAGCTATAACTATTGATTGCATAAACTAACTGACACAAGCAGTTGGGAGATGTTAAGAAATGAATTATTTTTATAGGGTAAGACTGAAAAATAACACGTTAATTTCCTGGAATGCTTTTGTATATTTGAATAAAGATGCAATAAGACAAAGCGATTAAATCCTTGCTAGCATGTTTTTCTTAGACACAAACTTTACATACAGGATACAAAATATTTTAATTGGGGTTCTAGAGAAGATAACACCTTTGTAAATGATGTACATAATTTGAAAACCATAACAGATAAAATAGTGGTCTTGCAGACCTTTTTGTAGAAAATGTCATGCTCTACAAAAACGACTTTACAAATATTTTGATAGCTTGCCGGCGTTCAGGCTGCATAACGTTTTCATGATATTTATGCTTCTTTTGCAGGCACAACCTCAATGACGCAGGCTATCAGCCTTTTTTGTAGGGCATGACATTTTCTACCAGAAAGTCCCGAAGAGCACCATTCTATCTGTGATGGGTTTCAAGTCATACGATATATTTACAAAATGTTATAAGTGCTGATTTTACCTCTGTTTGTCTAGTCTATCATTGCGCGTCCCAATTAAAATATTTCGTTACCTCTGTATTTGTTAAAGCTGAGCGCACAAAAAGGCAATATGAAGTAATATTCTTCACAAAAAAGAGCTAAATGCGATACATCATTTCGTCACGTGAGCTATGCAAAATGACATCAACTTGCGTCCGAATTGAGTTACATTCGTTAATAGATCGCACAACTGAACGACTAAGATAGAGTTTGTCTGAGGTTTCGGATACATTTACAAAAACCTGAAACGTGGCTCATTTAAGCAAACAGTGAAAACAGTTTAAATACTGCTACCAACATTTATCGACTTTCTTTCGTGTATTGGCGACTTGAAACCAACATTGGAAAAATAACAAAAAGTAATCCTCGCAAAATCGGACTCTTTCTTCACTGCGATAGTACACATGTATGCAAATACGATTTAGTCGTACAAATTATATAGAGAAGAGTTCTCAAATGACAAGAACAAAACCTGACATAGGCATTAGTTACATGTCTGTAGCCCCAAGCAACAATTCCAAAAATTCTGATTAGGAAAATACAGACGGTAGGTATGAGCGTGACGGAATTTAATTTTAATAATGATTTTTTTTGGCTATTAATACCTCATATTGTGTGGTGGTAAATTGTTTTAAATTTAGCTCAAGAGTTGCATTGTCAAGACAAACACAAATAACGCGTTTGTTTGTCCTACAGAAAAGTATTTACTTGCATATACATACATATGTATATAACACGACTATTTTCTTAATTTTACTTTCTTAACAAAACTATTGATTTTTCTGGGTAGAGGACCATGGCCCGAGAAAAATAATTACATAAATTCAACATCATGTCATCTTTAATCATTAAAGTAACCCACAACTGGAACACAGTTTTAGTATCTATAATTTTCTGGAAAATTACCAAACTTAATGTCACTTCTAATATTATGTACCAATTCGTATAAATCACGGGATCTTTACGAAAAATTACTGGCGCTTTTAGAAACGAAGTATAACTGAAAAAGAAAATATGTAGTTGCCAGAGACGAGTTTAAACACTAAGTTATTACACGACATAATGTTTCACATCTTTTGTGCAATAAAGCTTCTCATATCCCACGCTCAATAGTAGAACCGTTGTAACCACAATGGGAACTAGTAATGTTGTTACTGGTGTAATGAATAAAAATTACAGATATAATTAGTTCGGTTAATATTTAAATGTTAACATACTGATTGAACGTGAGCTATGGTGATGCATTATTGTTCCAATCGCAAGCACCGATTAAACATGTTCCGTTGTGTTTGAATTTATCGCACAGATATATCATGTCATATGAGCAGATCACACAGATACAAAGTCTCCATGCATTCTGATATCCTTTCATGTTTCCAATAACATACATATAATGAATAGTAGATATAAATCGTTTTCAACATAAATAGTGAAAATATTTTTTATTAACACTCAACAGAAGGAAGAACAAGAAAGCTATTTCTATAGGTAAGTTCGTTTGAAAAATAGATTTAAAAATTCTAAGTACTGCTAATTAAGATAATCGTGTATCCAAAATATACTTATCTGACAAGATAACGGCAACTCAAATTTCCAGTTTAAATCCTTTAATAGTAATATCAATCAAAATATATTTCAGTGACAATCAGTGGCAAACAATCGACGGATATAACGCACATACGATTAGTGGTGTTGTATAAAGTTACTAAACACTTTTTTCTCTACTAACATCTAAATTTCCTGCTCAAAAATTCGGCTGTGCACAAATAAATTTAATATCCAAAAGAATGTTTAGAATTCTACATACAAACTCGTTCAATACAATTGAATAGATCGTAAGTTATAGCCGATCGTAAAATGCTCATTTTCACTTTTTTCATTGAATGGAAAGCTTTTTCGCTCTACCCTAGCGCCATTTAGCAAGCTAGAGTTCCTTTCTTCAATATACATATTTTTCTCCGACAACACGGCGCGATGTTGTTTTTCGTAAGCCCCCGCGTTCTTCGGTCGATTAAAATACCGAGAGTCCGAGATACCGTGACTTCATTTGCATGAGAAAAATCTCATCGTTACGATGGCAGCGCACCGCTAATGCGATTACGCAATATTCTTTGTTGTTTGCGTTTTACGGATGTCTGATTAGACGTGTGGTAGGTAGCAACGTGAAAAGGATGTGTGTTGATGATGATCTGATACTTTCGAACAGTTTCTCTAGCCGCTTTCGGAGTTAATATACAGACGTAATTTATTGTGTCTTATTTCGTAAATGTGATTCATAGAATTTTTTACGTAGGAGATGTAATGGACGCAAATATACTCTCTTATATAATTGGAATTTTATTCAACAATAGATCAGTCAAAATATTTGATGCCACACCTGACGCATTTGTGGTATAATATAAGAAACTGCTGTTAAATTTCACTTAACGTAAAGTCCGCCGAAGCCTTTCCTAAAACAAAATATCCAACCACAATTGTATCGTTGATGAATAGTATTATGTACATACTTACATACATACACATGTATGTATGTATATGCTAATCCCGGATTAAAGTCTTGTTGTCGCAGAAGGTACGAAAAAATTCCTAGAAAATTACATGTGCCTTAATTGTCTAGTTTGCTTTATTTGTGTATCATTACTTCCATTCTAACCAAATCACATTGCAAGTTTGGATTTTTTTTTGTGTAAGTAACACTTAAGTATATTCAGAAAGTAATTTAAAACGTGAAACTGAAACTTTTTTAAGAAGACAAGAACTTCTGTTATTCTAACTACTGTCGGATACATTATTAGAAATAACCAAATATCTTTGGAAAATTACTTAGTTTAAGTGAGTATAATAATAATATGTCCATGGTCATCCTAGGCGCGTGTACTTATCGCATTCTTCACGAACAGGGGAACACCAGGGTTGTCCGACACAGATTTTGATTAGCCTCAACTATGTTATAGAGGGGCCTTCCCCGAGTATCCAGGTACGAACTTTTATCCGAACACGCCCTAGTTTTTAAGAAAAGTCAACGTTGTTTTGCGCGTTTTTTTAATACCGTTAATGTCGGTCTTCGTATGAGCAAGCGTGCGTAGCGTTTTGAACTGGATCTACGCCTGCCACCCTGGTGGCTGGCCTTCGATTCCTGGCCGTTTAGTTCTGTTTCAATCTTATTGTGCACAATATTAAAAATTAATATTTAACGCAAATTATTCATAAATTGATAATATTTTTTGCTCCTGCCTTTGTGAAAATAATTAAATATGCGCGACTTGCGTCAAAATTATTAGTAGAGGTAAGACCACTTATCTTGAATGTTAACGAAATGTGCTTCCGCGTGTTCCTTATGAGACGGTGCGCCTCCAAAGCTGTCGTTTGTAAAATGACTATTCGTTTGCGAAATTCACAATACACGTCATACCGCAGATTTGCTTCGAATTTGTTTATTAACAAAATTACCACGGCGAAATGTATCATTTATGAATAATTTACACATAATATAATAATATTGTGCACAATCAGATTTGAAAAACATCAATCGGCAGGAATCGAACACTAGCCACCAGAGTGCTAGGTGTAGATCTAGTACACACCGCTACGCACGCTTGCTGACACGGAGACTAACATCAACAGTTTAAACAGAAAGCGCATAACAACGTTAATTTTTCTCAGAACCTAGGGTACGTTAGGATTGAAACTCGTACCTGGGTACTCAGGGGAGGTCCCTCTATGTCTATAACATAGTTGTGACCTATAAAGATCCTTTTATTGTTTAATAAACGAGAACTGCAGTCTTTATGAAGTCCTTTGAACTTATGCAACAACAAGTTGTGACGAGTGGACTGAATGTAATACATAACTCGTTCGATTATATCAGCTTCTCCTTATACGCCATAGTCGCTAATATTATAGAGAGTATCAGTTAAAATCAACCATCATCATAAATAGTACTCGTTAGAAGGACAAAAAAACTGTGTCTGTTGTAATTGTTGATGTTATTCATGTTGTACATCTAAAGTTTATAGCTCATTATATGAAAGCGAATCGATGTGTAGTATACTGCACTATATTGTTAGTTGCAACCATACGATGTGTTAAAAGATAATCTAAATTATGTGAACCTTTGTTTCGCAATAACTTCAGAAGTTATAAAACACTGAACAATACCTGCAAGGTAATTCCCAATAGCGCGACTAATATCGGAGTTACACTAAATAAAGATGTAATGAAATCACACGCAATCTGTGGTTGGTCGTGTCTCTGCAGTATACATATGTAGTTAAGCAATGATTGTCAAATTTACAGCTGCAGTGACATATGTAGGTATACCGTTATATTTTGGCCTCTATAGTTCTGGTTATAAAAAAATATCCAGCACATGGATAATGTAGTATAATTAAAAAATATAGTAGGTAAGTATATGTAAAAATATGTAACCTTTTAATAGTTATGCATTGATTCATGTTACCTTCATGTCCATATTACCTTACACTAATTGTATCTTACCGACAGTCTAATCTAATTAAATCTACTAAATCCTCCATAAAGTGGCACAATTAACGAGGAACGTTCACAATATAATTAGAGTGAACATTCGATTAAACAAGATAGTTTTCTGTTTAGGTGATGACATATATATTCTTTTGTTCAAAATCAACTTAAGCATTGTGCATGGTGTAAGTACGTAAAGCTGAATGAAGCATTAATACATCGTTCAGTACGATAGGATTGCGAAATTATCAATGCCAATAAATCTATACCAAGTATAAATACCAAAATACGTAATATTGGTGTGGCACAGATATCAAAGAACTCATATCAGAGTATCGAAACCGATTATAGTATCCTCATAATCACTTGCCTTACTAATTGTCCTAATATTAATTAAATTGACACCGCACCTTTTTCTTAATTGGAACACTATACGTTGTTTGTATTTTTAAAATCTGCTTACTCTACTTTACGAACCTTTTCATATAGGGTTTGCCGGATCTATACCGGGTAGGTCAAAAATTGTGACCATTTTTACGTCTAAAATAAAGTGTATTCAGAATGTTACTTCCGGTAAGAAAAAAAATATACGATTTTTTTCGCACCATTACATGGTTTGGTTACGTCTTTTGGGTTTAGAGGATATTTGCAATTTAAAATAAAAAATGGCGCCATTAGAGCATAAATCGGCGTTAAATATTTTGTTTTTTAGCAGGTAGCAGTAGCAGGTAGAAATGACCAATATGTGGTGGCTTTGGCCGGCCATACCATATTCAATTACACCAAGAGTTGTTGAACAAAGATTTTCCCCGTACTGTTGCATTTTGCCAATGGGCTGAACAATAAATCTATGATCATTTCACAAAAATAGAAGCGTGAATGAACACAACTTTCATTAATTATCCGACAATCCGCATATCACACAAGACATAGCATAAACTAGGTGGTCTGAATGTTTGGGGTATAATAGATGGAAATTACGTTATTGGACCAAATTTCTTTGATGGACAACTAAATAGTCAAGTTTGTTTGGACTTTCTTCAGAACAGTTTACAACTATATTTGGAAAATGTACATACCTCTAAATGTACGGCAAAGAATGTGATTAATACGCAATGGGACTGCGGTACATAACACATTGTGGTGCACACACACGGTGCATTAATCCATAACCATTTTAATACAAAATTTCGGTTTTCGGGGTAGTGATACAGAACTGTTAGTCGATCGTTTGAACTACGACTGCAACACTGTATTGACATTATTGGTCTACCATTCCACAATTTTGTGTAGTATACGCTTTCACTTCTTGCACAGCGTGTTACTTATTAGGTCATAAAATTTCAAAAGAAAGCCATTTTTTATATGAAATATCGACTAAACCCAAAGAGTTAGGCAGAGGGAATGGTTAACAAAAACGAAAAAGCCGATAAATATCTATCAAAACATCATGAAAAATATAGTGTTCCATTTAAATATAATTAGAAAGTTTTGCCTCATCATGTATACAAGAAAATTTCTTTTTGTTCAATTCTCGAACCAACGGTTCGGTTATAATTTTCAAATACTCGGTATAGACCCAGCTAATCCTGTATGGAAAGGCTCCTAAAAGTAAGCAGATTTAATAGGTCTAGCACGCCGTTATAAAACACCCTGTATATGTGTAACTAATTTTAAGATATGAAGCTTGAAAATACTTCCACTTTTTTCAATAATTTTTTTAATGCGCCATTCTGTATGTATAAGTAAATCCAATAATCCATTGATAATCAGTAAATCTATAATAAAAAAATGCTAAATGAGATTTCACCAACATTTATCATAACACAATATGTATCACTACCATCCATTCTAGAACGTTTAAATAATAATAAGTATCTAGCTTTACAACATCGTGATATCTTTCGTGAAGCGAATACGTTTTAAAAATATTCCTACACTATAAAACAAAAAGTGATGAACTCCTATATACTTCCAAACGCATCAATAGCGTAATTAAATTTGGTATAGATATAGTATTAAGTACTCTCACCAAGCCACCCATATCAAAATAACCTCACGAAGAATAGGGTCCATCATGGTATATGAAAAGAAACCCAACCATTCCATTTCAATTTGTCTTCATAGCTGAGGAGCTCAATGTAAGCCGTGAGAACTGAATACTCCAACCGATAATATTACGAACATATTTGTTCGAATAAAGATCCCAAGTTGGAGTTACTCACAGAAGCGTTACAGATGATACCCTAATGCTAAATGATGTAACTATTTATACCATACATATGTATGTCGCATATAAAGCTTTTTATGGCTATTGTGTATGTTGTGTATTTCTGGATTCCACATAATTATGAATGGCATAACTCTCAAAAAGATTTTTTAGTGCAATATATATATATATATAAAGTTCCTATCGCTCCTTGGAGGAGCATAGGGCTTCCACAAAGCTATTCCAAGCGACTTTGTTGCTTGCCAGGGCTGCTATTCCTCTCCAGCTTTTTCCCATTCTGTCCAGTTCTTCGTTGGTCGATCTTCTCCAGGTATTCTGGGGCCGTCCTCTGCTTCTTTTCCCGATCGGTTCCCAGCGTAGAGCTTGTCTCGTTATGTCTGAGCTCTCTTTCCGCAGCGTGTGTCCTAGCCATTTCCATTTTCTTCTTGTAATCTCTATTGCTACCTGACATTGGTTGGTTCTTGCCCAGAGTTCATTGTTAGAGATGACGTTCGGCCAGAAAATTTTAAGGATTCTCCGTAGGCATTTGTTCAGAAAGGCTTGTAGTTTCTTCGCATTCTTTTCTGTTATTGACCAGCTTTCGCATCCATATAGCGCGACAGTTTTAACGTTACTGTTAAATAATCGGATTTTGGTTTTATTATTGATTTTTGATGACGCCCATATGTTTCGGAGTGCTCCAAAAGCGTGATTCGCTTTCTTTATCCTATTGAAGATGTCCAGTTCTGTGCCCCCCTTCCTGTCCAGCATGCTTCCCAGATAGCAGAACTTATCGACCACTTCGATCTCCTTGTGTCCTAAACATAGCTTTACTTTTGTATCTGTGTCACCTATTCTCATTTGTTTAGTTTTGTTCGCGTTTATTGACAGTCCCGCCTCTGCGGCTTCCCTCTCCAAGTTGGTAATCATTGATTTCATGTCCGTGGTGCTGCTTGATATTAGACAGATGTCATCCGCGTATTCTAAGTCGGCTAATCTTTTGTTGCATAGATAGTTCCACGTAATACCATTTTTGTTTTGGATGGCTTTATCCAGGATTTCATCGATGCACATGTTAAATAGCAGTGGAGACAAGATGCAACCTTGTTTTACTCCCTTTTCTATGGTGATGTCTTTACTTATGAAGCCTTTGTGGCTTACCTTACAAGTGGCATCTGTATACATCAATTTAACCATCCGAATAATTTTGTCTGGAATACCATAGTGTTTCATTGTATCCCACACCTTCCTTTGATTGATACTGTCGAAGGCTTTTTCAAAATCCACAAACATTAGTATCATCCCTGAGTTCTTTTCGTATGACTGTTCGATTAGTAGCCGCATCGTGGTTATATGATCTATGCATGATCTTCTACTTCTGAAACCTGCCTGTTGATTCCTGAGTTTAGGGTCTACTTTTGTATTTATACGGTTATGTAGAATGGATGCCAGTATCTTGGATACTGTGTTTACTAGCGTAATCCCCCTCCAGTTCTCACACTCTTTGATGTCCCCTTTTTTTGGTATTTTGATTATTAACCCCGTATTCCATTCTTTGGGCATTTCCTCTTTATTCCAGATCTGTTCTAGGAGTGGCTGTAAAATCTGAGATGAGGCTTTGGTGTGGACCTTCCACAGTTCCGACGGTATTCCATCTATGCCTGGCGCCTTACCATTTCTCAACTTGTTGATTGCTTCTGCAATTTCATTTTCCGTGGGAATGTCTTGGTCAATCTCTAAATATTTAGTGTCACGGTCGTGTTGTTCTGATTCAGCCTCACTAAAATTTGGGTTTTGTTGTAGGAGTTCGCTGTAATACTGTTCCCAGCGGGTTAATTGTTCTTCTGTTGTGGTGATTAACTCTCCATTCTTGCTTCGTATAGGTTGGTTTTTGCTGAAGTTCGTGCTAGATAGGAGTTTTGTACTTTTATACAGTTCTTTCAAGTTTTGCGTTGCTGCCGCTTCCTCGGCAGCTGTTGCTATGCCATCAATCCATTTACGTTTATCAGTTCTTGCGCTCTTTTTAATGTTCTTGTGTATTTTACTATATTCTTTGGTAATACGCGACTTTTCATCGATTGACAAGGTTTGATTGATTTTTTGTTTCAAGGTTTTCCTGAGGCTAATTAGGTTCCATGTGTCGCTTGATATCCACTCTTTTCGTCTTTCTTCTTGATAGCCTACTATTTCTTCTGCCGCGTGGTGCATTTCGTCTTTTAAACAGTTCCAATCCCTTTCTATATTATTTTCGTCATGGATTTTCATCTCAGTTTTTTCCAATGATAGCTGGTTCATTCGATCTTTCCATCTTTTTGCATTTGTCTCGTTATGCAGAGTTACCACATTATATCGTTTTCGCTTCCTAAATTGTGCCTTACGTTTTACAGCGCTAAGTTTGAGTTTAATTTTTCCTATTAGCAAATGGTGATCACTTCCTACATCTGCAGAACGTTTATTTCTTAGATCGTTAAGACAGCCTCTCCATTTCTTACTTATTGCGATGTGATCAATTTGGTTTTGCGTCTGTTGATCAGGAGATGTCCATGTGACTTTATGGATGTCTTTATGCGGAAATTGCGTTCCTCCTATGATCAAGTCATGCTCCATACACAGCTCTATGAGACGCTCGCCGTTGGAATTACGCTGCCCTAGCCCATGTTGACCCATTATATTTGCGTACTCCTCATTATTACTTCCTACCTTGGCATTAAGATCGCCCATTAAAATTATTATATCGCCTTTTTTTACTTTCTGCAGCGTACTTGATAGTTCTTGGTAGAACACATCTTTAGGTTCCTCCTCCGAGACTTCTGTGGGGGCATAGCACTGTATTATGGTTATGGGTCTAACCGAGGATTTTATCCTAACGGTCAGGATTCTATCCGATATAGGTTTCCATTCCAATAAGCTCTTCCGTGCATTTTTGCTTATAATGCTGGCTACTCCGTTTAATCGATCCTCATGTTCGCCTTTGCCCGAGAATAAAATCAAACAGCCGTTTTTATTTAGTTTGTCTCCTTGTCCTGGCCATCTTGTTTCGCATAACCCCAAAAGCTCTAGCTTAAACAAATCCATTTCATTTAATACCTGATTCAGTTTTGTTGTATCCAGCATGGTTCTGACATTCCATGTACCAATTCTGCAAGAGTTCTTCATATTAAAGCAGTAATTGTCGTTGCTGTTATATAGCTTTGCTTCAGTTTCGTTGATAAGAGATTGATTTAGGGGCAGTAGGTTATCATTGTTGTTATTGTTTTAGTGCAATAGGACGTTACAATTATAATTGCTCATAAAAATGAAATACTCTTTCTTGTTATTTTACACTTGTACCCAGCAAACTTATTTAAATTATCGACGGCAATTTACTAACTCCAGAAATGGCTTACATTAAAACGCCTTAATAGGGAAACACCAGGGTTGTCCGACACGGATTTTAATGAATCTCAACTATGTTCTAGAGGAACCTTCCCTCAGTACCCAGGTACAAGCTTTTATCCTAACGCGCCCTAATTTCTGAGAAAATCAATGTTGTATAACGCGTTGAATGAACACGCTATTTTCATTCCATTATATCGATAATGCCATTTTCTCAACAAGCAATCCTTCGTAGCCTAGTGAATAACTACGTCTGCCACGTTGGTGACTTGTGTTCGATTCCTGTCAGTGATTTTTTTTTCTCAGTCTTATTGCGCACAATATTCACAATTATATTTCATACAAATTATTCATAAATGATATTTTTCGCCGTGGTAATATTATTAAATTAATTGGAAGGAAATCTACACCATGACGTGTACTTTGAATATTCGAGCGCACTTGCTTGTCCTGCCGTCCATTTCTTATCTGCAGTTCGTTCCTTGCCCAGAGTCCGTTTTTTATCTGCAGTCCAATAAATAAATAAATAAATTCCAAACACACGTCATAATGCAAATTTGCTTCCAATTTATTTAACAATAAAATTACCACGGCGAAAAATATCATTCATGAATAATTTGTATTAAATTGTTAATGTTGTGCACAATAAGATTGAAAAAGAGATGCACTGGCAGGTGTCAAACGCGAGCCATCAGCGTGGCAGGCGTAGTTGTTATTCACTGGACTACGAGGGCTTGCCTGCTATCGATAAGTTTAAAGGAATGAACTTGGCGCGTTGATTCAACGCGCAATAGTCAACGCACTATACAACGTTGATTTTCTCAGAAATTAGAACACTAGGATAAAAGCTCGCACCTGAGTACTGAGGGAAGGTTCCTCCCTTGTTAGATTACAAAATTAAAGAGGTTCTAAAGATTTGAATATATTTAGTTCCTTACAAATTAACGGAACGCGAAGGTGAGGTAGAACGGTGCAAATCCGTTTACATGATCTTGCAGTATGTATGTATATGGCTCTGGAGTAAAAATATGTAATGCTTGGTATTCGTTTTTATTCAACGAAACTAAAAATATCGCTTTCCTATACATATCTAATAAATTATATTTCCTGCGGTTGTGGCAAGTTAATATTCGTATGTTGATAACAAACTGGCATAAGTAAATACGTACTTAAAACTTGTTACAATTAATATCTACTATGAACATTTATGCACTGTACCTACTAGCCCTTTCGTTTTTGTGCCCACGCACCAAAGTCAACATTTTCAAATTTATGACTTTAAAGACTATAAATGTTAGATTATTGCTTGTTAGCTATGCTGTGTTTGCGTAATATATAAGATTCAACATCTTAACTGTTTCTTGAGCAATAAACTTAACCATTGTTTTCTAACACACCATATAAGTATTCGTAGTAGTAATAATTTTTCTAGGTTATGATATGTTTATGCGTTTCCACGAATGATGCCAGAAACTAAACATGCCACGAAATGCTCTTTTCTCGTGAGAAACTAATAAAGGTCCGTTCTAAATAGATACGTGGAGGTAAAACTATTGTAACTGTTACACATTTTAGGTAACATATCGACCTCATTTTAAATTCAAGCACTAGGTTTGTGCTATTCTGCATACTTGTGAAAAGTATGTACATACATACACATGTAGATGTTACATCGAATTTAAAGCCAACCTAATAAGCTGTACTTTAACCTAGAATACATTAATATTTATAAAAGAAATCCGTTTGTGTAATTATCAAGATGAATCCTATACTTATAGTAGACCACAAATTTGTCATAAGCAAATACTCTCAATAGAATCTAACATTTATGTAAAATGAAAACTTTGCAAATAGCTTAGCCCAGAGGATATAATTAAGCACAACAAAGAAATTTCCTTAAAAGTTTTGAAGAAACACATCCCACATTTCCACGGGCCGATAAGTAGGTATATAATTAACTGCTATTAATGCTGAGTGAGATGTTAAAAAGTATTTCCTACCAATACAATTGTATATTTTTGTAATTGTTTCTTGAATTGTAATTCGACATATGTATATTCCAACCAAAGAAAAGCAAACTCCGGAAAGCGTCATTATGATGATAACACATTCGAAACGTGAGTTTGAACATATAACAGAAATTATTCGTTTTTGGTTAAATACTGCCTAAAGAATATAGTAACTTCGTTTAATATTTTTCAACTTCCAATACATATTTGGCACGCCTTCCAAGTTAAATTTACTTCATTAATAAGAAGAAAACTTGATTAATACAGCGATTAATACTTAATACAAACTGAAATTGTCTAAATTTATTGCCTTCAAACATGAAGATTTTGCAGAAAAGTATGAACTTAGTTCCATTACAAAATATAACTGAGCTATTTTGAATACTTCCAAAAGTATTTGACTAAAGTTGACAATTCAAAAACTACATGCTTTTATTTACTTGCATATTTAAATACGTTTAAGCAGAATTCAATTGTTTCTAACATTGAAGCTAAGGAAATTATATTAACTAGCGCCTAAAACAAAGAGAATTATAGGATTTATAATGCCAAAATACCTATTCTTAATTACACTGAATGTTAATAATTACATAATCAATCTGAAGGTTTTTACAAGAAAAAATTCTGCATCACAGTGTTTTTATAGTGTTATGCATAAAAAAAAATTCCCAATAGCTGCATCCTAAATGGCGTAACATTCCACTTTAAAACGTCAGCTGCATTTTAAACAAAAAAGAATTAACATCGAGTTACTACAATGCAAACTACAGAAACAGCAGCGTAATATGGTAAAATTGAAGATGCAAATAATTATATTAAAAATCTGCATTAGTTTCAACATTGCAGTAAATATCTACTCATGTGTACACGGAAGGCGCTTTAGCACAATTTACGCATGAGTAATAAATGTTATAACAAGTTTATGGCGTGATAATAAGCGTGAACATGAAGTTAGCGACGAGGAAAAATAAACAGTACTGAATACATAGAAAATGGAGACGGAAAATATGTTAAAAGACGTGCTCAGATGAAACAGGGGCATTTAAAGGCGTTTACAAAAAAAATATGAAAGCGATAATTTAAACTGTGAACAATTTCTTATAACAATTTAATAAGAATAAGTAATATATGTGCTTGACAATAAAGTTTCATCTTTGATAAAGTATTTAGATTATCTAAATACTTTAACTTTAACTAAATAATGAGTCAAAATAACATGTATTTTAACATGAATGGTTCTAAATTAAATTATCGTCTATCTTATTGCAGCTAGACCTACGACATTACAAAAAACTTATCAAATTAGGGCACTTTTATCAATTACTAAAATCCATCAATATGAACTACTTTAAATTAAACAAAATTGAAAAATTAAACACAATATTTATGAAAAAATCATGCATTTATAGCTGAGTGAATACAACGGAGTTTAGTGCTATTTGCCAATAATTCCCATTATTCCTGCATATATAACACCGTTTTAATAGTCACGCCGCAGATTTAATCACGCGCACTATTGCAGAAGACTGCCGTCTTGTCTTTACCTTCACCATGAGCAAATGGTATTGTTAATCTTATCGATAAGTAACCACAATGTTTATTACTTACAAATTTTACAGAATCACAAATATTTGTCTCCAAACTGTAATAATCCTAAACTACTCGTTTATAATCGTAATACCTTACTGTGGACGTTGAAAGCTACAATAGAAACAAGTACACAATAAGAAGATCTTATCTAAATTGTTTGTAGAATCTGTTAAACAGCATTAGGAACATAAAACGGACCAGGAAACTGTATAGAAAATAAGTGCCGTAACATATGATTGCCGACACGAATAATGCATTAACGTTTTGTTGGCTTTGATATTCTAGAATATCTTTAGAATGTTATCGCCACCGCATCTGCATTTAGTACCTATAGCTTATATATCACAATACAATTTATAAAGGAACAGAATTAATTAACGTAATATATATTTCTTTTAGCAAAAAAAAAGACAATGTCAATTAATAGACATTTTGATAATTAAAGAGTAGAACCTCTAAAGGGTCTAAGTGTCACAATTTCACATACTGGTTTTGCAAAAAGGATCTAAATAGCAACCCCAATGATATGCGAAAGGACCTATGTGTGTACCTAAAAATATCTGAGCGTTTTGCTAGAGATTTCAAGATGGCGATGACAATGAACTGTAATTCCTGTACATTTTGTTGGTTTTTCGCAAAAGCTCAAAATTGGCACTTACAGCCTTTAGGAGTTATACTCTTGAATTGTTGAATGCGCGGACCCCATAAGGATACCTGCAGAAATATTTTTTTATTAAATCAAGAGCAGAGATGACCAATTTGAAAATCTAGAATAAGCAAATTAGTTCACCACAAATTTTCCAAAATAATAATGTTAAAGAATCTATTTTCGTGAAGTGAAGCAAAAGGAAAATATCACACCTTTTAAGTGCTACTAATAGTACATATGTAAGTATATTGAACATGGATAGTTCAGATCACGTGTTGGTCATGCTGTAATCCTCATTAAGATTAAGTTCAGCATTAGACAAGACATCCTCAATATTTGGATAGTACTAATAGGACGGCATTATTTAAGTCTGTTATTTGATGGAAGTGCAAAATTTAGAACTTAAAATTAAAGTTGAGGATGATGTTACACTGCGACCTGATGATCTATTGAGCTATAAGTTGCCGCAATTTGCCAGCAGCTATAACTCTCCATCCTTTATAAGCTTTTATAAGCTGTAATAGCTGTGATGGTTTCAATGAAGTTATTTACCCTCGTCAATGACAGCTTTCCCTAAATTACTGGCACGAATTGCTGCAGTAGCGGTGCAATTAGATATCAGTGTGCTGCAGTATGAAAATGGGGTACGTATTTCAACAGAAAACTACTTCTTGCTAGATTTACAAGATGACGTGTTACTTCTTCCTGTCATTCTGCAGGAGTATGGGTAAAATCTCATCCGCTCCCGGTGGTTTATAAGGCTGAAGGTATTATCGCCCACTCTATTCGCTGTTGTGTGCAAATCCGCTTAGCAAGTGCCCATTCCTCCCGTTTGTGTCTTCTGGTGTTCGCTGTTGTTACTTCCAGATCTACCAGCTTGCCACTAGGGTAGTGCGTTTCAAGAAGCAGGTGAACCAGCGGTGTTTCCCCTTCCAGGAAGTCGTCATCTAGTTTATTCAAGTTCATCATTTTCGCAAAAATTCCTCAAGTTTTGACTTTCAGCCTTCCTTATATTTTTGTCAATCTCCGTCAACTTTTGCTGTATTCAACAACCGACAGAGGTCAGTTCAGAGGTTTGCTAGAGTTTTATTTCACCAAAGGATGCCGTTGGTTGGTGTTCTCAGAATTAGGGGGCAACTGACTTCGACAGCGTTTGCTATAGCTCCGTCAAAAACACTCTACTACTACCACTTAAGTTGATCTCTTGCACAGCTGTATTTAGCTGGCTTACGTTGTTTCTTAGATAAGTTTTGTACAGTTCCCAGTTTTTTCCTGGTATTTCTACGGTGGGAGATTGAGAGGTCTAGTCCCTCTAAAGTGATGGTAGTGCAACTGCTAGTCGTTATTTAAATTAGTAGAGTTTGAATTTCTTTGTAGCTCCTTTTCTGAGTTCTTTTTTTCTACTCTGTCCTAGTGGTTCGTCGGTATCTTCATTGAACATTTATAAAGATAAATCGAGAACTAATTGAATGACTACCCAGATGATTGCGAACAATTCCCATAAATATGGAGTTTCTTGATACAATGTTATGTAATGTATCAAATTTATTAATTCTTCATCTACACAGTAAGCGAATTTGTGTGAAACTAGTCAGAAAAGTGACGTTACACTTTAACAAACTGATAATAACATCACTATTGAAACTATAATGACATTTATTTATATTTCTACACCACAAGTTAGCATTTTCAAATTGAAAGTAGCTCTATCAAACAATTTTTTAAAAATAATAAACAATATAATTATGAATTTTACCCCTTATTTTATTATGATTATATTGTGTATACAGGGTGTTTGGTAATGAAACGGTCATACTTTACAGCGTGTTAGTAGAGATCATTTGCAAGAGATATAGCCCAATTTGCCTTATCCAAAAGTCACCCGTTTTCGAGATATTCTGTTTTTTTTTGTTTTTTCGCAGTTCACTACTTACTCTTACTCAAACTTAAAATTTACGAAAATAATAAATTCTTCCTCAATTTTTCAGTTTGTATAGTTAGAGGACATCTCAGCGCACATTATGGATGAATGTTACGTTAAATACTTGGGCAAATTAAACGAAAAAAAATTAAAACTTCTCCTTTTGATGAAACTGTAGACACAATCGCTACCTTCGTGACTATTTATTTCTAAATTTCCATAATGCATTAAACATACAAATTATCTCAAAAACTTTGTTAAAATAGATTTCTAATGACTTAATAACACTTACCATTTTTTATCTTACCTACAATTGGGCATAGTAAATTGATGAAGAACGCCATAAATAAAAACCACAAATTTAATTCCTTTATTAGTAAATAAAATAAAATAATTATAAACTGCCTTCAAAGGTACCTCTTGCATTTCTGATGGAAGTACGAGCACGTGTCATAAAGGTAGCGATTGTGTCTACAGTTACATCAAAAGGGGAAGTTTTATTTATTTTTTTTTCGTTTAATTTGCCCAAATATTGAACGTAACTTTTATCCATAATGTGTGCTGAGTTGTTTTCTAACCATACAAACTGAAAAATTGAGAAAGAGTTTAATTATTTTCGTAAATTTTAAGTTTGAGTAAAAGTAAGTAGTGAACTTCGACAAAAACAAAAAAAAACATAATATCTCGAAAACGGGTGACTTTTGGATAAGGCAAATTGGGCTATATACATATATTGCAAATGATCTCTATTAACACGCTGTAAAGTATGACCGTTTCATTACCGAACACCCTGTATGTTAAACTAAGTTACGCATATTTAAGTATTACACATTAAAGATTTCTAACTGGATACATATTCTTGCAATCTAACAAATTAGTTTATTTTTATTCTGACAACAAACAACACGCGCAAGTTTGTTTGTAAATTACCATGACTCATTTCGATAATAACATCTAATAAACTAATGGCCGGCGGAAATATTTGTTTTAATTTTTTGCGTTTTACAGATTATGTTCATTTATATATATTTGTTTTTGCTGTTGTTGCTTGTTCAAATGTATGCAATCAAAATTATAAAAGATATATCTTAATCATTATACACTGGTTTACTCTTTAGATAATATACTCAGGATAATAGTTTCCTAATTCAACTCAATGTTAATTATAATGCATTTGTCCCTATGAAAAACAACGCTCGTAATTGATATTGCTATTGCAGTACAAGTTAAATTTACATTTTTATTGAATGTATTTTCTAGCACAATAGTTTTAGTTATGTGCTATTCCGTGTGTACGTATCTTCTGCGTTCCTCTTTCCTTCTTTTAACTATTTACAATTACACCTTCATCAAAATTCTAACTATATCTGCCTACATCAGCTAAAAGAATCAAAAACCAGTTTGCCTCTATAATGTGCCAATAACTCAGCAAAAGCAATTGTAATTTAAATAATATCTTTCGCGGCCAAGCTTTACGTTTTCCTCCGCCAGAGTTGAAGGAAACACTTTAAAGGATAAAGTAGTTTGTCGTCGCACTTCCCACCCTAATATGTATGCATGCAAATGAGAATTGACAACCGGATTTTGTTCATAATTTTCCATACTTGACTTGGGTCTCTGAAATATTAAACTCGAAGCGTTTCTTACTATTGCTACTGAGTGGTGTATCATACCAATTTATTTATTACGAGTATACTAATTTCTTACACTAATATACTTATGTACCTGTATGTTCGTTAATAAATATTTTAGATAAATGTAGGTGCCATTTTTAGTTGATTAAAATGATGCTACAATCTATGCAAAAATAACTAAATTGCTTGTCTGGTGTGATATTTGTCCAATTTCGTACATATTTGTTCTAATTACGTATTTTCGTTTTATTTGTAGTTGTATATTCTAGTAAAAATTAATTTCAGATATGTTCTTAAATGTTTAGGCCGGGACCTTGTGGCAGCCAGACTGTTAAAAAAACAATTAGAGTCGTTGTTCTGCTGTACTTAACACCTCTCCTAAAGATGTAGTAGGGTCTAACTTTTTCTGATTATTTTGCTGTTGGACTACCATCCAATTTTGCATACATGAATCAACACCTACAAACTACCTGATTATCCTACACTATAAATATCGGCAGCGCAAACCAACAATGCATGAACGCATTCACTATTTGAGGTAGGCCCTGCGCTAGTTTTCTAGTATCTTTTTGGTGCCAAATAGATCAACAATTCCTAATTCAAATATAAAGACGAGTTTTCGAGTTCAATCTATGAATATAGTATTCAATTAAATAATATTTTACTAATAATATTCCCTAAGATGTATGTACCTACGTGATTTGTTCAATGCGAGGTATTCTGACCGCAACCCGATCGCCAAATCTACGGTTACTAAAATAATGAAGCATTTTACGGAAACAGGTACTGTAAAGAATCTTTTAAAATCTAGCCGTCCAAAAATAGCAACAAACGATGAAAATTATCTAAATCTTAGGTTAGATGTTATTAATATTCCAACAACTAGCAGCAAATCGTGATATATCCAAGGCTTCCATCTGCATAATCTTGCAGCGTTAAAGATTTCATCCTTATAAAGTACACTTGGTGCAAGAATTAAATGAAGACGACTTCGAGGAAAGATTACAATTCTGTGCAGAAATATACATCGAGTAAATGCATTCGTCATATAGTGTTTTCTAACGAAGCTACTTTTTGGCTAAACGACAAAGTACAAAAGCAAAACTTCAAATACTGGGGAGACAGTAATCCTGATTGGACGGACGAAGCTTACATGCAGTTACCAGAAAAAGTTAATGTTTAGACAGGTGCGTAACAATAAATTTAACTGAAGAGTCTTATGCTTTAATTTTGAGTATAAATAACTAAGTTTTTCTGCTCGCCCGTAATAACTTTCCTAGCATACTAATTTTTTTTTTATGTTTCACAGGTATTGGACAGAACATTATAGGTCCCTGACGCTATCAGCAATACGCTATGGTTTCAATATGATGTAGCCCCTCTGCATTATAGCCACGAGGTTCGTAGTTGTTTGAGCAAGATTTTTCCGGAAAGGTGGATTGGACATCGAGGACGTATTGAATGGCCACCGCAATCACCTGACACCACTACATTTTCCTTGTAGGGTTACCTTAGGAATCGTATTTACATAGATAATAAAAACTTGAATGGACTAGTGTAACGAATTCGAGAAGAAAAAGCAAATATTCTTGCGAGTTTTTAATTCAGTTGGAGGTTTTTCTAATCGAGTTTATAACTGTTAAGAGGCTAATGGGAAACAGTTTCGGCATCGATTATAAATGATTCTTATACAAGACAAATATCAACAAGTTGAAACACAGATTCAATAATCTGATGTTACATTAAACACCACAAAACAATTCATTGTTCCTCATACTACCTGAATCGTCAGTTATCCAGTTAATACCTACTCCAAATCTTTAATTTATAATAACGAAGTTACCTTTAGTGATAACTATGGCAAGCGGCGTCGCTGAATTCTACTTAAAAATGTTTTAAAGGGTATGCGATTGGACTGCTTTCCTAAAAAAAAAAACAAGTTAGCTGTGAAGCTTCCGACCTTGTCAGATAAAAAAAGGAAATAAAATTGAAAATAAGAGAAGGCTTTGTAAACAGCATGTATATTAAATTTTATCAATTCAGCTTGAATAGTTTTGAAATAAGAAGACCATACATTTGGCATATGTTGGTAAATCCAGATAGTGATTACGGATGTTAGTTAACGGGTTGCATCAATATTACTTCTATTAACAAATAATAATTTGGTTGCAGTAAAAATGTATCTTATCTTAGACAGTAATTAAATGTCTAAACACTCGCAAGAATAATTCTAATTTGTTATATAATCAGATGAAAAATACAGGTTTCCCTAATCCCATCCATTATAATTGAATAAATATTTTGTTATGTTTAAGTTACAGCATATTTTACTACTTTCAATTGATGATCTCATCCGCATATTAAGCCGATATTTTAATATTCAGTTATTCGCATTCTTTTATCGTACGCGCATAAATATGTACACTTATGTTTGTCCTGAAATGAATCATAATTAATAAAATCATTTCCCCATTCGTTCGACCACAAGAAATATTTAAAATACCCATCTCATGTTGGATTACACAAACAGATATCGATAAATAACAAATCCCGTACGAAGTCGATATGTAAAATCGGTGTCCACTAAGCGTTTAGAGTGCTTTGAATTTAATTACTGTTACGAGATGGGATCAGATGCCAAGAGCAACTGGAATAGTACAAAACATTAAACGTCCTTGATAATTAGGTTGACCCACTTGGTTCTCAAAAGCATTCCGACCTGAATTTCGGTTATTTTAGCTACGACACTCTTGTATGTACTTACACATACATATATAAAGATTAACATTCAGATCTGTCTCTCATACAAACAGAAAGAATGTATACAGTAAATAAACGAGAGTAATTTTCTACTAGAACTTATATTCTATATTAAAACTATTAATGCATATGACCAATGTACTCCGCTACAAGACAATATTTTATTAATTCTAATGTTTGTAAGCACGTCCTTAACAAGAATCAAAAGCATGCCAAGTAGATAAACAGGCGAGGAAATCTTCTTAAACCAAAAATTAATCTCTAGCTGGTACTGCACGAAATCCTTGTATCCGACCCCTCTTCTGGATCACTTGCTACGATTTACTTTGCCCGGTGGAAAAATCAACGGTCGAAAGGCAATAATCTTCTCAGAAGAGAAACAGCCAACCCTTTCCCATAGCTACTACTAAGATGCTTCCGTATACATCCCGAGGAACGACCGTTGAATGAATATTTAATAAACTCAAACAAACTAAAGGCGACGACAGGAAGAAAGTTGTTCTCTCGATTCCAGAAGCACATCATGAGTTAGCGGTGGCAGCCCGTGTAGCGTTTTGAATATTCATCAAACTGAACATGATGGGAGTTTAAGCTGAAGGATGAAATTAAACCGGCAGTTTTCGGCACGAGTTTATTAATTAAGTTTAGAATTGCTTTCTGTTAAGAAGGATTACGTAAACAATATTTAGAATGTTGTGAGGAAATTAGCGTATGTGGCTCACTGAATATGTCGCAAAATATAGAGCATAGGGTTAGCATATAGCCTACTTCTACGTAAAATATGTACAACTATGGAAAAATGTATGGAGCACCCTATACATTGCTCCTAAATATTATTACAGTCCAATTAAATGCAAACAAGTAACTGTATTAACAATTTTAAAGATATTCTTTGATATTTTATGGCATCTCGTCGGATGTGCCATAAATTAAGTCTGGAGACTGAGAAGGCCATGGAACCAGGGAAACATCATTACTTGTGAACCACTCTGTAGTCTTTCGCGGTGTGGCAAAGAGCATTTTATGATTATTATATTTCAAACAATTTTTACAATTTATGGCAGTATTTTAATGATATTTCATTTTTAATTTAACAGGTGCCACAGATACGTTGGGCGGCTCTACTTTATAGTTGATACAAATTATATCATCCAGATATTGAACTTAGCTACATATGTATCTCGTAAATTTGCAGTTACTTTTATAAAAACATATTTCTACAATGAATGATCAGGCGTAAAGTTCAAGTGATAAAGTCTTTCAAATTCAGTAGTACTAGTTCTGGCATATGTTGAGCTTAAAAACGTTTATATTCTGGACTGTCTGCTGTCTAAAACTCCTTCAACAGGTATAACATTTGTGTCCTACTCAATGAATCATATTAAACTGCAAAAATGCAGTCGTTCCAAATTCTACAGTTCACATACACTCATTAAAATAGCAATTTGATACTGATAATACTTTCGAGGAAATTTCTGCTATTAATAAATTCATAAACAATACACGGAAATTAAATTTGTACAGCATTAATTTTATGAGTAACACATAATGTTTAACGAACATTTATTATTTTTATCGAACCATTCTTATACTGTGTTGGCTCAACCTAGTACCTTGTGAACTTGTGTCTACAGTTTATCAATGTAAATATGGTTGCATCGTATACAAATAACGAGATATCACATTACGTTCTTAGTAACATAAAAACCACATTCCCACATATCTAGTTATAATGTTGTAATGCATGCAATATAACAGGATCTATATTATCACTATGGAACACCGTTATGATTTGAAAGACAACACTTTACGCAACGTTGCGTTTTCTTGTAAAAATATTATTAATACACTGACAATATATCATTGCAATTGATATATTAGCAACTTTCACGACACTCAAAATAAAAATATTGGACAAGGTCAACTTGTTTAATTCATCTAGTTTTATTATAAATTAAAATGTTTATTTGTTTCCGTATTGCATAGCGGCGTCCATGACTACTGGTCGCTATCTTATCTATACCAATTTGTTTTACGATAACAACAACGTTTATGATAGCAACAACGTATCAAATATAATTATGTTGCTGTTATTATTCTCAATTCTTCTTCTGAAATACTTTGACCAGGCTGCTAAGATATATTTTGACAAATCCACAGAAAGTAATGAATTTGTACAGGCACTTTAATTGACGCTTTCTAGAACATTAGCGTATAGAAAATATTTCTTATATATACCTTAATACAAACAACCATTTATATGTACTTACCTACCTAAATATTTGTCAGACTACAGCAGATATTACATAAAAGTTGCAACTAATTGCAACATCTAAATTCTTTACAGTCTACTATCATTTATTCTAAAAACCATAAAAACATGATTCCTGGAACGGCTATACGCAAACTTATAAAAACAAAACGTTCATTCCTTTGGAAATCGATAACTAAAGACATGAAACAAAGGGCTCTCGAGCACTTGCTAGAGTCCCCCTTGCTCAGACAGTGTTATCATTCGGCATTATGCAGATTACGACATCGACAACGATAACGGGGAAATCAGAGACGCTTAGAAGGTTATCTCAATCAGCAATTCAAAATGCTCGTAATAGAGCAGATTGTGTTTTGAAAAAAGACTAAGTATCAATCCATCCACGACACAACGAGATTCTGGACATTTCGAAGGGATTTTTTGCAAAAACCGGAGGGCACAAACTAAAATAATATAAATATAGTACGTTCCAAAATTGTCATATCTGATAGCATAAAATCTAGTACGGTAGCCGACCAAACACAAAGTAAATAAAGTCTGACACTAATATATCTGGCATTCCCATAAACGTTTCGCATTTCATCAACTACCTCAACGGAAATACTGCTGTAGTTATGCTACTGCCAGTGCTACTCAAAAGAACTGTAATTTTTAGCGCACATGCGTTAAGACTAACGTACCGTTTAAAAGATATCGATTTCGGTCACCTAGAGATTCTATGATACCCTTCAAAAAAGGGTGGTAGAATTATTGGAAAGTAACAGAGTACCTCTCGTATAGGTACGACACTGAAACGCTAAAAGAAATGAACTGGCAAAACAGAAGGCTGATACACATTTCGTTGGTCCACAAGCTTTGGTGTTTCCGAAAGACAACTTAAAAGAGAAGTCCAGCAATGGAAGGAAAGAAAAGCGCTTATCTCTAAAAGCAGCGTCCAAACAACCTCGAGCAACTATAAATGTTAAAAATAAATGTAAAAATTTCTCACATTGTTATTCTTACATCAATCTTAGCAAACCAAAGATAAAGATACTTATATAGGCCCTCTACTGACCACTCCCCTCCAAGATACATTACCAAAAAGATGGACAAAGAAACACAAGACAAAGACACATATGATTTTTCGATCTTACTATCGAAATCGCTGAGCGTATACTGTACAACAGCAAAGCGTTAACGCAACTAAAGCTTCAGCATCTATAACGGGAGTACTGACAAGTAAATGCAATGCATCAAGATTGACTTTGTTGTTACACGTGGGTCAAGCGCGTGCTAAATAATCTGAAAATTTCCTCGAATAAGAAACCAATTCATAGATATTTATAAGAAGCAATTGCATTCATCTTACCCAACAGTTCTTGCTAAAAATCCCATCAAACTTCCTGCTCAAATAAAACAATGCAAATTTCAAAAATGTGGCATTTCCTTTGGATACTGCAAATACATAAAACTTGCACAGTTCTACCAGTAGATGTGTTAAGCGAATTTTAAAAAATAGAAAGATTTAACTAGAATTACACACCCCCCTCTCGGTAGTACGGTACATTTCAAAGTTAAACCCATGATAGTAGTATATACATAGCTATAAGTATGTATACTATCTAACCCATTTTTTCGACAACTAACCAGATTACTCGCTTTCTAGTATATTATAATTTATCATAACAATTACATTTCTCTTACCGCATGAACTATTTACTTATAGTGTATCTGTTTTAGATGCCAACGAAAATAATTAGAATTCATTTCTTTTATTGTTACATCTATATGTATAATTAAGCGGTTATAAAACAAAGTAATCATTATCATGTTTGCAATAAGGAAGTTAAATTAAACTAGATAATTAATAATTTTCTATCTTCACATTAATAATTAATTATATGTATATAGTGCCCCTAGACAGTTCTAATGATAATAATACCATTTAAAATTGCCAGTGTGTACATACCTATATAATTAGAACAAACAATTACTGATATTTATATGCACAATTATTCACATATGTACATACATACATATCGTCGGCTTAATAAGAAAATTGCCTAACTCCACTTTTAGTAAAATTAGGATTTTAGTGCCATCGGTATCCTAATATGAGTGGCTATCGGTTCAGAAAACTACCTATATCAAAATAAATTGTGTGCGCTCATAAATGACGAAACAGAAATCTGCCTAACTTACGTCAGTAAAAAAGCGCCAGAAAACTGCCTAAATCCGCATTATATTGAGATTATGTGAATATTTTTTACTTTCATTTCAAATACAGCCTGTATATTACTATAAATAATATTATTTCAGAATATTTTCAGTTAAAATACATACAATACTTGTACCTATTGCGATAAATTATAAAACAAAAATAAGTTTTTATTATTAGTTAAACTTTTCATCAGGTAGGTTAACAATTTGCCTAACTGCCACAGAAATCTAAAAATTATGTGGAAATATGCCTAACTTCATTATTTTTTTCAATTTTTTTTTTTTTATTTATTTATAGACTTCTAAAAACTGTCAAAATAAGTATCTGAACAAGATAACACACACATAGGTAAGAGAAATCCACAAAATTAAACGTTTTTAGCTCTCCTGTAAAAATTAATGAAATGGAGTTAGGCAATTTTCTTAAGCCAACGATATGTAGTCTTGTGGTAGTTTTCCTTTATAGCATATGAACACCGGCGAGCGGTCGATACCTAACCTGTCTACGCTATATTCTACTGTAGAATTGCATACCTAACCTTAACCCTACATTTTAACAATGCTTGTACTCGGGAAGGCATTGAAGTTACTAGTTTTGAACATACATATATACTTCTAGTTTTATTTTCTGCCACTCTTCAACAATTCTTTGTTGTAGGTCAAGTGACTTACACTGATGTGTGTGAACATTTTTCTTTAAAATGGGCCACAGCTGTTCTATTGGTGACATATCCGGGGATTGTGGCGGCCACTCTAATAATTTTATATGATTATCCGCAAACCACTGGCGGCTTAATTTAGAGGTGTGGCAGGGCGCGTTATCCTGCTGAAAATAACATTCGTCTCGGTTGTTGGCTTGAAGTTTTGTGATTGACTGATTAAAACTTGGCTTAACATTGTAGTATATGTAGTGCTGTTCATTCTTCCACTGTAAATAAATACCTCTCCAACCCCCGAGAGCGCCATACAGCCCCAAATCATAACACCTCCTCCGCCGTATTTAACGATTGGTATTATACACTACGGATACACTACTTCACCTTTTCTACGGCGAATATACTGGACGCCAGAATGACCGAAAATCTGAAATTGCCGTGTGAAAAATATGTTAAATATAATTCCATGTACACATCACAATTCTTATATAATCGTGTTTTATTGTTATATAAAACTAACGTTAAAGTTTATATTACTCACTTCTTCATTGCATTCGTCCGACCAAATAACCTTCGTCCAGTTATTACACGTCCAATCTTTATAATTTTTCGCTCATTCGAAGCGTTTCTTTTTGTTCACTTCAGAGAGCCACAGCTTTTTTCTGGGTTTGGACCCCCGTAGACCAAATTCTCCTAGCCTTCTTCGAACGGTTACCGCTGAAATTGATATTCCCAAAGACTGATTTAACTCTTTGGTGAGATCTTTTGATCCTAATTTTCTGTTTCGCAGACACATTATTTGTAACAGTCGATCTTGTCTAGATGTAGTTTTTGGATTTCTACCGGTTTTTGGTCTGTTTAGATAAGATCTCGTTTCCATGTAACGTTTTAAAGTTGTTTGTACTGCACAACATGAGCATTTTTTTTTTTTTGATATTTGCACTTGATTAAATCCTTGCGATGGCAATAAACAATTTGCGCCCTTTTACCTTCACTTAACTCTGATTTTCTTGGCATTTGATCTTTTACTTAATTGTAAATCAGATCCAACAAGTCTACAAATTTGAATACACTGAAACTACTGCTGTATTACTGGCATACGCACATCTTTGAACTAGAAGTGGGAGCAACTCACTAAAACCGATGGTGAAATTCAAATGGTGAGTATACACTTATTAATGTAACGCCTAGATGCAATGCAGGGCAGAAATTTGTTGGTTGGTTGACGAGATTTAGTAACTACTGAATTTGTTTAAGGTGCCTAACACATATGAACACGACTGTATGCATAATCTAATATAGGATCACAAGCACCATAGTAAAAGGGTTAGTAAATGTCGAACAAAGAACGAATTAGTCAATTATCATTGTAGCAATCACAATCCGTTGTGTCGGAATTAATGTTCTCTTTTCATATACAATGCTATATTAGTTGCAAAGACATTAAAACCAGTTTTGGTAGTATATCATAAAAATGTACATATTATTTCTATGGCTGTCTTATACTCGTTACTCGCTTACCTAGTATTTTGGACTAATTTTCCAAATAAAAACGCAAACAACGTAACTATCAATAAAAATAAAACATTTATCTTACAATTTTATCATTAATACTGAGAGACGTATGTCCCTTTAAACGGAGCTAGTACATATCTATATCCACCAGTCTATGCATTGATGCATGTATGCATTACAGACATTACTCTGCAATAATTCTTTATGCAGTAATATAGAACGTATATTACTCACATATGTATGTATGCTACCTATGTCTATACATAAGTAAGAATGTGCCTCATCAACTATAGTGTTTTAAAGCGCTTAATATGTATACACCAGAACTTATCTTTCTATGGAGCGCCATTTATGCCATGCACTCCTTCATTCAAGATCACTCCGGCACACCTTTTAATGTTCTCTCGCATTAGCATTAGTTTTTCGAATCAATAGTAGACGTCCCGCGTAGATAAACATACTACGTATATGCCTTACTCATTGTCAGTACAATGGGAAGGTATATCATCAGAGTTCATTGTCGCGTCTGACTTGATAACGTATATATAATCTTAACGATAATTTGCATGGTTCTTAGAAGACAGTTTTCGAAATACTATTAACACAATCGTACGATTTATTAAACTCATTATATGCTCACATAAAGGCACAATAGTAATATTGTAATAACTGTTATAGACACTGGAGACAAATTGCTTTACCGCCGTAACAAAATATCTCGTTAACTACACCATCCGATCGTCTTAACTTGAAATTCAACTTTCCGATATTATACCTATTATAAAATTTATATGAAAGTCCTTGGTGCATGACGTAAAAGCAGTATCCAAAACAAAAACCAGATAGATATACAGGGTACGACAGTTGACCATAGAAAAAAAAATCGTTACAATTAATAACTTTTATCCAGTATAATTCGTAGAACCGTGATAAAGTCGCCGTACATACTCTACGGTCCTACACAGCCTCCTTTCATAGCAACTTCAAAACTGATTACAGTGATTACTATTCTTTTCACGCTTCACTGTTCTACCCGGTATATTTTAAAAATATCGGTTTTAATGTAGCGGAATTTTTTTCTCTTTTATAAGAATAAACAAAAAACTGCTGCTGACGAACGCTATAACATAAACGTAAACATTACCGAGATTGTTATACCTAATATTCGATTCTTTCAATGACTCACTTGGAAACTATTTTAGGTGTCCTTAATGGGTTTTTATAATATATTAGGAGTGAAATGCAATTTTTTGTATTTCGATATACGAGAATTTGTATCTATTGTTAGCGTAAGTATAAAACAAAAGCTACGTACGAATATGTGAAAGCTATTTTTAAAAAACTACGACATTCTTGTTCTACACGTCTGACATACGTACAGTTAGTCACAGTGAAAAACGTCCACCTACTATTGCCGGTTAATTTGTTGGGAAATGTAGTTAAATTAATTTTATATTAATATCGGTATTACATTATTTTATAAAACGGCCTATTTGTTACATAAAAACACAGAAATATATAAATTTTTGTTCGTATAATATAAAAGAAAAAATCCACTGGAAATTACTACAGTATTTAGGCTCACAGACAAAATCGTCCACTGCCAAACTACAAAGAAATAAACAAATAAAAATTTTTACGAATTTAGTAATTTTGATAACTTAATATTTTATATTTTATAGACCATCCCTTGCTATTTTTTACTGCAATTATTCGATTGTTCCTTGACAGCACCAATTTCTTACTGAGTTCTGGTGATATTTTGGACCACTCTTCTTCGATTGCGTGATTGAGTTGTTGTTTGTTGGAAATTGTACGTTTTTTTACTCTGTATTTTAATTTTTGCCATAGATGCTCTATTACGTTTAGGTCAGGCGATTGTGGTGGAGTTTCAAGCACTTTTGGACAGTTGTAAGGTAACCATTCTCTTACAACACCAGCCTTATGCCTGAGGTCATTATCTTGATAAAAAATAAATGTGCTAATTTTTCTGCACTGTGTTTCGCATTGTTCCTTAATATCTCTAAATATTTCCATTTGTTCATGGTGCCTTCGATTAATTGAATATTATTGACACCTGTTGCCGACGTGCAACCCTACAACATTGTCGATCCTTCTCCGTGTTTTATAGTTGAAGTAAAATGTTTTGGTTTTACTTGTTCATTTGACTTACGCCATCCATTTATTCGTTCAGCCGACCCAAATAAATTTATTTTTGTTTCATCTGTATATCAACCGTTCTTCCAGAATGAGATATCCTTTCCTATGTACTCGTCTGCGAATTTGACTCTTACTTTTCTATTTTTTCGCTGATATACGGCTTCTTTCTAACGATACGTCCATGCTATTCATTTTTTCCGCAACACTCTTCTAATATTTTCGGGATGAACTTTCTTTTTCAAATGTTGTTCTACTTCTTTTGCTAGTGTTGGTGCGCTCTTTTTCGAGTCCTTGTTTATTTGTTTTAAAATCCATCGTTCGTCCGCTGCAGTAAGAATATTTTTGGAGTAAGTTCTGCGTTTATTGGATATTCTTTTATCATCAGTCCATCTTTTTATTATATATTGAACTGTTGTACGGTTTTGCCCACAATTTTAGCGATTTCCCTTTGTGATTTTCCATCATTATGCAGTTTCACCATGAAACGTCGAATATCGCAAGAAGTTTGTCTTTTTCTAGATTTCATTAAATGTTTTTGAAATTTCTACATACACAAGAAAGTACAACCGTATGAAGACACACTATAGTAGTAACTAGCATGAGACACGATACTTTTCTCGGGAAACTACCTATTTCTGCTGCTGGACGATTTTCACTGTGACTTATTATTCGGTACTTCCGTATTTTTCGCCAATTGTATATGAACTCAAAATACAATGATTTTATGTTTTTGTGTAGTATATGTACTGTGCTACAAAATTAGAAAACATAGTGTATCGCCATTGATTGTATAATATAGAATAGCAGAAAAAGTGCGTCTCCTACTAGGTGGACGATTTCCACTGTGATTAACTGTATGTACATGTGTACATATGTATATTCGCACTATTTCTCGATTTTTAATTACCAACAGTCAATCAAAAACAGTTACTTTAAAAAACTAAAAAAAAGTAATATCTGCTGAATTGGAACAAATGTTGAAGAGTAAGTTCGTTAAATGCAAAAATGAACGATTTATATTACGCCGGGGTGTCCAAAAACATTAAACAAATGGAAGCTTTGGTGATAAAATCTGGTAATATTGATTAATTAGTTTTATCGTTCTTATCACTAGTACCCCAATTTAAAGCAAAGAAGTCCTATGAGTAAACAAAATTAAGTCATTCATACTGAGCTTTAATCTAAATTTGAATATAAATCCCCTTGAAACTATGTATTTCAAGGGTAAGGCACAAACGACTAACAAATATTGAACATTATCTTGAAACAGGTCGGAGGTTTTTATAGTGAAAAAGTTTGGGCCAAAGTTGAGTAATGAAAATGTTTAACAAATAGTAAACATCAAATAATATTTTTTTAAGATTTGTGATGTACTCACCACAAACCTTAAAAATTAACTGTCAATAGTTACATCAGTATTTAATTGCGCCTTATAGACAAGTAATCTGTAGATGATCAGAACAAATTTCTAAGTTTACCTCATTGGACAAAAGTCTTGGTCTCATACTGAGCTAAAACTATCTCCAACTACATAAGTATCTATACCTTTATATTAAATTAAAACCTATGCAATTAGGTACGTTTTTCCAACAGGAAAAAGGTTACATTAACGCTTAACTATCTTATTACCTCCCAGCATCAATAATTCGCTCCCACAGAGTAAATGAAACCTTAATTCGACTTACAAGACAGAGCCGCTACCGCCAACACGGAATGCAAAATCACGCGATCGATAAGCGGTAAATTTAATTACGAATTCACATTATGCTTCTTTTGTTTGAGAACAGCGAAAGAAGAAATATGTAGATTTAATAAAAATGTACTTTGACATTTCAAAACTAATTGCAAGTAAAGGAAGTTTACATTTTTTTAATATAGAAACCAGGTTGCTAGAAACTGCAGAAGGTCTTTGGACCCTGCGTGCCAACGTTACATCTATTTGAAATTAGTCCCGTAGCGCCTCTACAATGCTTTTACGCCCAATTATTTTAATTAAAGTGGCAGACTGCAGCAGTCTTTCAATTAAATGGGTCTCACATTCCGTCTTTCTTTCCACGAGGGTGTTGGGATTTTTTCACAGACGAAATCACCCGACAAAAAATTACACGACCATCCAAAAAATTTTTTGAATAGTATGTTTATCAGTATCAATCGTTAGAAACTACTAACACGAAGAATATATAACAACAGATTTCAACCAATTTGAAAATGAAAATATTAGAAGTAAAATTTCTTGTCCAGTAAAACAATTAGGTATTTTTGTCGCAGATTTTTTTTTTTACTAAATCTGAATACAAAATTAAATAGAAGAGTTTTCATCACAATTGCTGTAAACAGTAAACTTTTAATTATATCGTCAATTACTAAACTATATTCAGATGTAGTGTCTTGTGATTAATTTATGAATTGTTTTGAATTACACATTACACAATGTACACATACGTGTGGTTGTACACTACTATATGGATCAAGGTTAAAGTATGTATATAGCAATGCTAATCTGCATATGTGCATGCTAATCTGCATATCTCTGATCTGTCTTCTGTACCTACACATAAAAAGTGTCGACTTGTTCTTAATTTTGGCCAATTTCCATCAGTTTTTCTTAAGGATTGCAGACTAACTTGTATTTTCAAAAACAAAAGCTAAAAGACATACGTCTAGAACACCTACGCTAAAATAAATAATTGTACATATATGTATTTGCTTCTTTAGACAATGGTAGCAACATTAAACAAATACTTATGTATGCCTTCTCGATAATTGAAACGAAATCGCGACAAAAATAAACAAAACCGAACAAAAACGGAACCATTACATATTTGTTTTTAATTTCCTTATGTCATTCGTCGTTTTTTGCAGCGCGGTATATATAATCTCACTTGCCGGCGGCCACGGGGTAAATAGCGGCGAAACATGGATGAAACTGCTCAGAAAAGAAGATAAAGGCACAAACTCTTTAAGGAGTCCCTACCGGCAGCCCATTTATATTTACGCGCTCTGAAGGAATAAAGCTGGCTAATGGTGCTTTCTGCTTTCAAGAACTCAAGAAAAGTAAGCAAATAAAAGTTTTCATTTTATTTCAACAGTTTTTTCATATAAAATTATATTTGGTCTATAATTTTTTAAATGTTATATTTACCCAACATATTTAAAAAAGACTGTTCCATTAATAAAAAGAAAGCGTAAATATTATATAGTCGTTTGCAAGCATACTTCCAGATTTTCCCGTATGGTAGAGCACAGAGTTAGAGAAATCGATAATTATTACATGATCCGTGCCACAACTACAGTATAACTCGGTTATAACGTACGCGATAGGTCTGAAGACTTTGGTACGTTTTATCAGAAGTATGTACGTTATAAAAATAAAACTGAACACTCAAGTAAAGTATGTAGTTATATATATGTTATCAGCACTTCGTTGATGTGCAAACCACTGCATGAAAGCTCTATCAACGTCGTAATGAACGGGTTTTCTAAGTGTCTTTATAATAAGCTGTAAGCTGCTAGAATTTTTTTAAGTAGAAATAATAGTTTCTTTCAAGGATTCTTTGGTACAAATTTCCGACTGTTTTGAACCACCTTCCACAGCTTTAATAATGTGTCTATTTCGTGAACAGTTAAAGCCTCACGGTGCAGTTTATTGTTGTTTTCGGTGGACATTTTATAAGACAGAGCATGTGTAACTGTCTATAAATAACATCTAATACTGACATCATAGTAATTCAGTGTTCCGCTTAAAGCTTCGGCAGTGAACTGTAATTTCACAAAGCCCGGGAAATCCTAGTAGCTTATTTCATTATTCGGATAAGTTAGTACGTTATAAACGAGTTTAGCATATGACTATTGCCCAGATTATAAGTATGTACTTTATATAAGAAGTACGTTATAAACATAATGGAACCTAGCCGGAACTGTGAAGGTAAGTATGTATGCTATAACCGTGTACGTTATAATCGAGTTATAATGTATTAAACATAGTGATTATTATTACATTCGTATTTGCAATACTATCGCTGCTATACTATAAAAATGTTGAATGCTACCGACAACTCATTATCTGGATTAGGTGGCCCTTGGTTTCAAGGGAAGATCATATTTAACATTTTAAGAAGTCTAGAGGAAAAACTTACCCTTGAGTTAATTCTAAAATGTAATTGGTGATGTAATTAAGTCAAAAATATCGGTAACTTAAATCTAAAAACCCAAAATATGAATGATACTTACAAACCACCAATCATATATAACAATAATAATAATAAATGACTTTATAGAAATAGAAAACAAATATAAGTATATGATTACCAATGCTTCTAAGGAAATATAAATTCTATAGAATCACATGGTGAGATTCAGTAGAATTGTTCATCCTATGTAGTGTACGGGTAAAATATTTAGTGTCAAAAAAGCAGATTTAAATGAAAAAAGTGCTAGCACATTTCACTGATCTGACGTATTTACATTTCCTCTTACTTCGCCATTTAAAACGGTAACGTACCGAAACAATCCCCATACAATCACCGATAAGCTGCAGCTGTAAATGACATTGGTGAAATCATTTTAGACACGGTGTGCCAAAATGTCAGAAGACGTTTCAATTTACGTTTTAATTTTTTTTTTTCCAAATCATTTCTGTTTTAAACGTGTTCTGCTATGATGTAATTTATAGCAGAACACTAATTTGGAAGTTATACCTAATATAAAAATGCACCCGACAAACCTAATGTCGCATACTTTCACCTATCAATTTAAATATACCGCCGTCTTACAACTTGCTGTTAGTATTTAAAGTTGTGTCACTTTCGGTTGCTCTTGCATAAGTTCAAATCAAACGATCGCTCTACGCTAAGCTATGAATTTGAATAATCGAAAAAATAGCACAAAACAGAATTTCTGTTAGAAAAGGGAAAAAGAAGACAGGAAGCATAACTATACAGATATGACCAATATAAACATATAGAGAATGCGTATATATTGCGTATATTATTCATTAGTTATATATTTTTTGATAGCATTATAATAATAAATGAATATTTGTAAAATCACTTTTGAAAAAATATAAATACTCCTATATTTTAAGAAATATTAATACTTCACTTCATAATCACTTTTCATTAACTATTCAAAATCCATAATTCATCTGAAAACGTACCGCTGTTGGCTAACGAATTTGTGACGTACAAACCCTGTAGACAGGTTAGCATTGCCGTTTATTTAGATGCGTGTGTTATAT
>SMLS01071217.1:0-15672 GCA_004785975.1 Popillia japonica | reverse complement strand
GGATTGATATAGAATGTTGACTTTTTTAACTCGTAATTCATCCTACATTCATTATTTTTTGTTTTACACTTTTATTTTATTCCTTGTAACATACTAGAAATATGTTTACATTCTATTGCACATGAAAGAATCAGTAATAAAAACGTTTTTTTTTTGTACCCAACACCCTTACAGGTGTATGTATATTGATAAAATATTAGCAACCATTTTCTAAACTCTGTATTACTTCAGTCTTAAGATTACAAAATAATATATATATACGTGCTTACATACATATTTATGTACATATGTAATAAGTATACAAATGCAACTAAATTCCACGGTCTTCAAAGTGTTTCAGTGTAACAGCGTATAGATAATTCTGTTTGTTAATGAAATCAAATCGACACGTTTTTTAACAAAATATTATTTGAATACTAAGATATCTACATCTAACATGCAACACTGATAAATTATGTACACCAACTCATAGTTCCTTTGACAGAATGCAATTTTATCGTTTAAACTAGCTTTGAGGAATCCATATCCGTATACCGAATGGAATTTTTAATATTTTTGTATTAACCAGACATACACAGATATGATAGAATCATGAAAATAAACATTAAATTCTGCATTTGTGTATTGTTTATTTATTCTTATCCAGCAAACGGCTTCCTCTTGATATTAAGTTTAATAAAACACTGTTGTATATTTTCGAAATATATCTTTATTTATAAATATAATAATATAAAACAACTTATTCTACATTTTCTTGTAACGGCGGGTAATTGCGATTTTTACGTGAATATTCTCTAAAAAAATTTTTTCATAAATAAATAAAAACAAGGAACGATTTTTTTGTATCACTACTACCCGCCATCCTAAAAAAATAATTGCACATTCATGCCTATAACTCACAACGCGTAAATTGAAAATGTCATCTCTATTTAATAGAATAATTCAGCCTAAACCATGTTGCTAACTATAGATTTTTCTACATTTCTTCAAAATCATGGACAGCTAATCTACAATTCTGTCGCGTTTTTAACGCTATATACTTCAACCGTGTGAGAATTCTTGACTATTGAGAAATTTGCACCCTTATCACGAACAACCTGAGCTATATGTAAAAAAAAATATAAATTCGGAGTAATATATAAAAACAAAAATACAATGAATTGACAAGGAAAGGAAAAACTGACTATTGACTATTTTGTGATGCATCAACTTGTAAATCATTGCAAATAAATAATTAAGTAAATTTTAGTTAAATTTAGTTGACCGTGGTGGTAATTTTGCAGATCTTTTGTTAAGTACATGGTTATCATTTCCAAAATCTTGTTACAGCAATAAATAAGTGCTTTATAAATAACTGTGCGCCCTTTAAATTATAAGTAAATTACAAGTCTTTTATCGTATTTTCACTTAATACTGTACAAAATGTTTTTTTGTAATTCAGTTTATAAGGTATTGCTTTTTTTCCTATATGTTCGCTACGTTTTGTCGTTTCACTATGTTGAGGATGGGGTTATCTAAACTTCGTTGCATTCCAAATAGGCTTCATGGCAGTTGTCTCCTGATCGTCCTCGTCGTCCAGCTTCGTATAAGATGTCAAATGTGTTTGGTTTTGCGGATTTATCTATGATAAAGCTGGTAGCGTAACTGAAAATAACATATATATTACCGAAACTTTATAATGTATGGGTTTATATTTTGATAATAATGTACATTCTAGTGTGGTGGTTTGGAATATTTATTTACTTTGTAAAAAAACTAACTTGAAAACTGTATGAGACTAAGTAAATACTATATGGTTGAAACGAGTTAGGGAACCTTCCTCACTTCCTTAATTTGTTGGTATTTTATTAGGATTTTACTATATGAGTTTATCTGTGATTCCTGTTTGGTGGGTGCCAAAAAGAGAGAGTTACGATAAAAATTGGTGATAGCAATACTAAACAATGTGAATACACAATTAATATTGTCTTTTTGCAGGTACATGATGGTGACGTTATTTTAATTTAAGAAGATCCTCCAGCTTTTCTCGATCAGGATTAAGGAAAAAAATACACAAATGTCCGAATTTGCGGTAATTATGTTGGATATAAAATAGCAAGAAGACTATGCACTTATATGTTATGCCATAACATTTCTTTCTGCTTTTCCCTGCCTTACTTTCGATGGTGAACTATTTGTACTGTCACCTCTTCGGAAGCTTAAACTCGTACCTGAGGAACTTCACTGCATGATTAATGAAATACATGTCAACATCGAAATCATATGGCGAAACCCGAAAGACGTTTCAACAACTGCTGCTGTTAAAAAGCTCCAACAGTCAGAATTAAAACATTTAAAGTGACTGTTCTGTTGGCAAATATGTTCGTTTGTGAACAAACGAATTTCAAACCCTTGTAATGGTACGTTTCTAGAATATTTCTTTTCCTTTTCAGGTATACTGCAGATCGCAGTAATCCATTGGAATGACAGCACGTAGTGTCAGCCAAAATTTCACAATCACGGACGTAAGAGCATATGAAAAAAATGTTTATATTTTGTTGTGTGTAACAGGATTTTTGCCTATCCTGTATGTACTACATGGTGCATAGTAACAATACGCCAACTGATACCAAACAGCTTTTGAGGGAACGATTCTAATGAAATATATTTTACTCTTGTTTAAAAAAGACTAACAAAGACTGAATTTCGGATCAGCTTAACGAATCTAGGCTAATTAGATGATATAATTAACTCTCGAATTGATGAGAGGCTTTTTAATTGAAACTACAGCTGCAGCTGCTTTTTAACCTGCATTGTTTATGAAGTCGTAGTCTTAGATAGTGTTAGTATAAGCAGAATGCTACTGTTAGCTAGAACTCGTTCGTCAATGTCATCAAGCCTACAAAAGGCCAACACTTTTATTGAAAAATTCTTTGACATCATATAAGCTAAAAATGATCTATGCAAATAAAATCCTTATATAGTTGAAACTTTTGTTTCTATCGGTATTGTCTGTGCTGCCATGTAATAAGTGTAAATTACTTCTCTATTACTGTTACACAAAATTAGATAGATTAAACTGAAGTTGGTATTATTAGCTAAAAATGTTAAACACTTACGTTCCTAATTGACAGAACAATGAGGACTGCCCAATATCAGATATGCACTCCCTGCTGGCATCGCACATATACTTTTGCATACAGGTATTTTGAACGGTGCTCAAACTTTTCATGTATCCCTTAACCATGGCAATACCTGCGACTGTAGCATCACTGATCGAATCCTTCTTGCCTATATGCCTAGCCGCCATGGAACGGTGAGAGAACGAGGTTTTCAGAGCATCCAGTAAGTTTACAACGATATTGATGAACTGTAAATCGAAAAAAAAAGAACAACTTAGATAGTTATCTCGTTTTAACGAATAACATCTGCAAATGGATTATATATTTACTCTCTATATGTATGAATGAATGAATAGGAACTTTTTATGATAGCTTACCTCACCGGCTTGCTTAGCCAGCATGTTCACCTGTTCAGGATCCTGGGTACCAACGATGTGTGATAGTACAGCTCCCAGTATACCCTGTGTAAGCCAAGCCACTACTAGTGCCAGTCCATCACAATATATTTACATAATTTAATGATATAAGAAATAAGAAAAGCATTGACGGTAAGTAAATGTTGTTTTGGCTAAAAGAAGATTTTTTGCAAGACATCCTCGATAATATTTTAATTCTGTGATAGGTACTTCTATCGTATTATCGAGATCATCTTACAGAATTGAGCTTTCTAAAATGTAAATGAAGCCTTAAGTCTGATTCTGCAGGATTTTTTTTGTTATCTGGTTATACTTCATCATGGTTTTTTTTTTTGGTTAACTGAGGTTTTAAACTATTTTATATGATACATGTTTGTACAATTGGTAAAATAATATATTTACAAAATTGCAAAAGTCAAAAATTAATAAGCGTATAAAAAGCAATACATAAGAGCTAAAATATATATAAATACAGGTTGCTTAACTAGAATTGTCAGTTTACATTGAAAAACTAACAAATACATCTTGAATGAGAAGTTATTCAGGGAGTTATCCAATGAGGTTGGTGGAGAGATACTGAGCACAAAATTGCGAAAATTTAAGAGTACTGTAGAGGTACAATATAGTATAGATTTGGTGCTGAAATTGGCATCTCCTGTCTCTATGTCTATTGCCTAAAATGGGGATATAGTGGTGTCGATCTTATTACTTAAATGGTACAAGCTGTAAATTTGTTAAAAGCAATGTAGAATTCATGAATTGAAATATTACATGCTTATAGTGTGAATGATCTAAAAGTAATGTAGAAGGTTGATAGAAACTAAGTGTGTCGAAGCAGTTTCCTAAAGCAGCTTGCGTCAATTTATTCCCAAGCATTCTAGAAACAAAGTCAATCGGTAAGTGCTCAATGTGAATACTATCAATTTCGCCCTGTTAGTTGCGGTTCTATATTGCAGACAGGTATTACACTTTGAAGCCCCATATGTTTGGGATTGTTGTTTTGTTAGAATTGAAATGGTTAATCAACAACAAGGCTTCCCACGGTACGTCGAAATTTCGTAAAATATCCAAATATATAACACCAACTCTTCACATCAAATTGAAACTAATTTAGAACAGCATGTCAAGGATAAATTTCAGCAATTTTTTTTAATCAAAATTGAGTTTAAGTAGTATTTCTTACATGATGAACTTATAAAAATTAAGATCCCAGATGTGAATTCACTTTAATATTACCAGAAAATTGCCTGCAGTATTTCCGAAATTTAACTCTTTCATATCACCATCTTTGTTAATTTTTCAATGTTTATTGAATGATCCTATGAACGAACTTTACTTCAACAGCCTGTATAAGTCTCAAACTTGGGAAAAAAATCATAACACCTAAACTACAGCAGAAGTTTTTACAATACTTATCTAACTATCCCAGAAGTCGAGAAATGGGTACAAGTAATTTTAAGTAGGTATTTATTTTGTGTACCTGCATTGGCGATCCATTGTCAACTTTGTCGATACCATCTCCACCACCGCCACCTCCACCTAAGATGGCTGTGAGGATTTTAAGTCCAACGGTAATAAGATTAGCCCACGGAGACGACACGATTCCATTGTCATCTAAGTTTTCAGATTTATTCGGGCCTTGCTGTGGGGCAGGATTGAATATCATCTGCATGACTGATCCTGTAATATTCGTTTTATTTTAGAAGTATAAACAAGTGTAAATATAAGCTACGATTTCTTTTATTTATTTATTTATAGCTAAATATGCGTCTAGAAGAAAGTTAACGCATTTGGCTTTATATCCTGTCGTGTACTATTTTAAGTAAGAAAAAAGTAGAAAACATAAATAAACAAAACAATAAATATGTCTAGTATTCAAAGGAATTACTGTCCACTTTCCCCTATAGAAAGCTTACATGCTAGTAAACCTACATGAAATAAATATCTCTTTAACATCTGTCTTACTTACCAAGCAAACTAGACCAAGTAAATCCCGGTTCTTGGATTTCGTTCGTTTCTATATCGTTTAGGTCGTCGAGCGCAACTTTCTTGATTGCGTTGGGTTTTTCAACAAATTTTCGTTCTATCCTTTGGGCAGGTAGTTGTGGCATTCGCGAAGGTACGAAACTACTTCGCTCGATGTGCTGATTTGGATATGCTAACGTGCTGATAATTGAGCTGCTTGTCAGTAGAGCTAAGAATGTCCATCCTTTTATTTGTTTGTACATTCTGTAATTGTAAGATTTAGAATTAGAAGCAGAAATGCCAATAGTCGTTTTTAGAATATTGTGACGCGTTACTTAAAATTTTTGTCTACATGCATTTGTGCAAACTTAATGTAAGTGCAAACATATTTTGCTCTAAATTGCATATATCTTACATGTATAACTGAAAGTTAGTAAAAATTAACTTCCGTTAGATTTTCTGATTCGATCATCTATGAACGAGGTAATTGTTGTAATTGTCTAATTACTTCATCCTAGCGGAAGCTTCTCGTGTGGAAAGGCCGAAAATTCAGGTCAAAAAAATTGAATAAAGACAAAGTTATAATTTATAATAAATATTAACAATCGGAGCAGTAATGAAATGAAATGGATCTAAGAAATAATGTTTTGAATCTTCTTGGTATAGAAAAGTAACGAATTTTTGTGTGACTTCTAGCTACTGATGTTCATCCCAATTTTCTTTTTTTGAAGATTTTCTACCTTAGTTCTAAATCCGATACACTCTAAAGGTTCATCTCCCTGATTAGTTCCTATTCTTTTCGGATAGGTACTTCTTGCAAGATTATCAAATAGCCAAATTACCAAATAAGAACATCTTTACACTTCATGGGTTGTATTAAATTTTATTGTTACTTTGCTAAAACTGGTAATTCGCATACTCTATGCGCTTTGTTAGTTAAAATATTTTCTTTTTCCGTTGTGCTGATATGAAAAAATGCAAATATTTAATTGACTCACAGTATGTCAATATACTACTTGAAACTTTTATCTTGCTGAAACTTCCTTTTTGTTATTATTGCTTTATGACATTATCAGACGAGTCATCTGTTGTGTTTACAATGATGGCGATAATAAATCACCTGTCGCATAGATAAATATGACGTGTGCTGTGTGGGTATGCTCTAAACATAGCATACTTATTACATAACAAATATGTATAGGAAGTGTATAAAAATAATTAAGCAGAGTTAGTTTATTTGGGTGCTTTCATTTAGAATCAAACCCCACGTGATCTCTGAGGTAAGATGACGTATATAATATGTTGGTAAAACAATAAATATCCCTGAGCTGTCTAACCATAGTCGATATTTGACAGTTTTTAAACGCCTCTGTTTGCCTCGCTGTTTTCACCTTTATTTTATTTCTGTATTTTCGTTACTTAGGTGTGAATATTTACAATATCAACCTAACATGTAAAATTTTAATTGGTAATATTATGTAAATAAAAATTTCTACAGGAATTTTATTTTTAAATACCGTACCGTGTAAATGGGTCGCATTACGACTGCGGTATAGAGGAAAACAAGTATTAATAACTATTAATCATGGACAACATTGTGTGGAAACCTATTCTAATTCTCTCATTGATGACTGGCTGTACAATGTCATGAGTTTTGAAGTCTTTCTTAGCATAAAACGAATTGATTATTGTTTGCGTTGGTACATTCAAAGAAGTATTCACATATTGGCGAGCTGAAGCCCAGTGTCATGTTAGCGACAACGTTTTTTTATCTGATCTGAAATCAATATATCAGCTGTTTGGAGAAGTATCTATATATTTCTTAAAAGTTACATTTTATGTGGAAATAATACAGACATACCTAAATGAAAAAGCACCTGATTTTTTTTATTCTGTTACCAGATTTATTAAGATTTTCTGAAACCTTACAGTCTGGGAGAAATTTTACCAATATTTATATTGATTTAATGAAATTATTTCATCTTTGGTTTGTCATAATGACAGAAGTAGGAAGCAGTAGAGGTAGATGCTGCCATTTTCTGAAGATATGCAATGCAAATTCGATCTCCATGTACGTTTACCAGGAGTTTTGTATAATGTAATATTAAAGGACAGCCCGCAGCCCCTCCCACTTATCGTTTTTTTTAAGTATTATTTTAGTTGTTCTGAACGTTAGAAGTGTTAGCCCCTTATCATCGCTAGTTCATGAAAAATTTAGAAAAACGGATATTCATTAGTCGGCCTTTTTCTAAAATCATTCATTATTTTAAAAGTTACTCCAGGTTGTTTTAGTTGTTTTTTTTTACTTCTAAAATTTCAGTCTATGTATTCTATACTTTCGGAAATATTTGAAAATGTAAAATCTGACGTTTGTGAAGTTAGTTCCTTTCTCTTTTTTTTTGAAAAACGAAATTCGGAAAGTTGTTCTAGGCTTGTTCTACCTACATTGTACCGAAGTTTCAGCTCTCCATCGTTCGTGTATATTGACTGATCCCAACAAATGACAGATTATGACAAGTTTATTAACTTAGTTAAACGTAATGTTAACACCAGTTTGACAATGATTGTAAGACACAAAAAGCAGACACAACTAGGATAGATATAAGAAAGCTAACATTTTCAAAATACCTTAGAAAATTGCATAGATGACCCCCGCCTTTCCATGTTTATGATATTAGAATTGGGATTTTTTTACAGAATATTTTCCCACACAATATTACTTGTAAAATATTACATCAATCTTCAGTACATCGATGGATTAATTAAGTTACAATATCTTATTCCTCATCATTTATCATTAAGGTCAATTGATAACTCGTGAATAATTGATGGAATATGCAATGTAGTTGGCTCTTCTCACTGACAGTTTTCTATTCTAGATGTAGCATGAATAGAGATACATTAAACAGTATTATTATGTACTGATAGCTTAAAAAAGCATTTCAGTCAATTATTTGTCAAAATACTTTACTGCGTATTTAGGAAAAGTGCTAAATGTATCCGTCAATAATGAATGGAACACGGTTATCAGATTTGGAATTAAAATCTAATCTTTTTCTCTAGATACAGTTTAATCCAGCTTGCTCCGATAATAAGGAATGGGTATTGATTTACAGCGAATACAATAAATGTTTGAATATTTAACGAATAGCCGCACACAAGATTTCCTAAACCATGTAATTAATATCTATTTCTTTTAGTTGGTATGCCTCTTAATTATACGCAATTAAACTAAATAAAACTAAATAAACTTATTGAAAACATCCGAGCGTGAAGTATTCTTGGAAAATAAAACTCACGAACAAATTCAATGGAAAGTAAGTGCATATAACGGTGATCTCGCCTTACATATATAGTTCAAGGTCATTGTACTGCCCTACAACGGGTCAAGGATAAGAATGCGGAAAGCTCTGTTGTTATGATTTTTACTTTTATATTTTATTATGTGGCTTTTTTAGTAGGTTAATCGGACCGTCGTTTAACCAGAAGTTCGTTTGGTACGCATGCATTACCTAGTTTCTACTTTAATTTCCGGTTTATGGTATATTACGTGATGAACGTAATGTTATGCGTTGTTTTATGTCTACACAGACTGGTCCGAAACGAACTGTCTAGTAGAAACAATTCCATCAAATTCAACAAAATTATGTAATAGTTGGGTAATTTTCCTCATTCTCACGTAACATTATCCGAGAGAATCCCGTACACTTAAATTATATTCAGGAAATGTGTTCTGTTTAAACATATTTACAGATTTAATCGCTAGCAATTTTCTGGAATCATAGAAAAATACCGTATCGAAATTAGCAACGGTTAGCAGCTAAATGCCGTCAACACGTTGTGATTATTCAGATCGTCAACAAAATAACGGATAATAATGATACAGACAGTGGAATCTAGGTTAAGCGATCATCGCATGACGAAAGCTTTCAATTGATTTCGTATTTGCACAGGACGTTTGTCTTTGTTTTTTTGTTGCGAGCCGAGACGACAATTCTGCAAGAGGAAAGTATATATTATGATGTTGAATTTGTCGTATTATGTTTGTTTATTTGATTTCACCGCAAAATTATTGAAATAAATAGGACGTTAAAATACAAAAGGATGTGTGTATGTTGTTTTAGTTATGGTGGTGTTCATCCGTGAATTGTTGTAATAAATATAATTAGTCACTAAGTAATGTGTAGCTAAAAATGAAACTTAAAAATTAATGTCGGCTTTTTTTGTGATAGATAATCTATTCCTTACAAAAACTTTCCATAATTTGGACATGTAAACAATGTTCTGCTAGGGAAACATTTGACCAATATACATTATGTACTTTTAATTTAAACAACGTTATTAGTATGTATCTTAATAGTGAAATATGGTAGGTATTAGTGCACAAGTTATGTTATTTTTGAAGGATGCTCTGCTAATTTTGCACTTGCTCATTTACAATTTAATAATTCAAACTAAAGTCCCTAAAACTCGTACTGTATCATACCATAGGATGTACTTGAAAATACCATTTTATATGGTTTAAGGCTTAAATATTGACACAATAACTATATTCCTGGAACCCATTTGCTCTAATATACTTCATTCCTTTGACCATCCTCTTTGACTTTGTAGAATGCAAATTCAACATACTACAATTGTCTACAACATACTACAACATTTCTGAAGCCATTGTACTGAACAATGGCTTCAGAAATGTGCCACTAAGTTTATACATATTCTTAGAATAAAAAGACAGAAAAAAAATATTTATCGAAGTTAATTGCTGGTAATGTCGATTAAGCAATGTTGTAAGTCAAATTTGCAATGCAGTCGTATGCTATAGTAAATAAAAGAGGTTTTTGTCTTTTCCAATTAGGTAATTGTCAAATTTTAGACGGATAAAAGTTGTACTACGTAATGTTCACCTAAGTATTGATGGCATAAATCAAACGGCGGTTCTGGTCCCTTCAAACCTACCAGTTACTCTTACATAACCTGGAAGAGTTTTGTTGGGAACTACCTTTATACATACTATACTGCTCAAGTTTTTGTTGCTACCAATAGACAATCTCTATAATAATAATCTAGACAACAATTACTCGTGCAACTTCTTTCTTTACAATAAATGGCATTGTGATCAAACATTTTCGTGTTGAGGTAAGGTCACACCAAAAGTAGCAAATAAGTGTACGACCATAATAATAGTTATACCAGAGTTTTGCAAAAGTTGGAAACTGTATTTGAGTTTATTTTGAAAGAAACTTATTGGTCTCAGAACCATTTATATGGGTAAGGCTGTTTTCGAAAGCTTGGACTGTTTTTGAAAGCAATTTATCAAGTTGAGAGCTATTTGGAAAACACCTTATCTGGTTGAAAGTGAGATTGGGGTAATTTGGCAACAAGATTAGCTTGTTGAAGACTAGTTTTAAACAGATTTCAGGCATCAATCAGATAAGCTGCTTGAAAAAAGCAGCATTCATCCTGATACGTTGCTTTCAGAACGAGATAAACTGCATTTACAACCAGCTTCAAGTTATGATAACCTTTGATGAAGTCGTGATTATTGTGTTGGCACAATTAGTACTACGGTTTATCTTGTCACCTTCTAGCCACAACTTAATTCTTCGTCTAAATATTATTTGTCATGCAAAAAAGCGTTAGGAGACAGTTTCGTTACTTACTGTTGTTGTTTATTGGAAAGTTATCACCTGAAGAATACCTTTTCTGACACAAAGAGAACATGGCATTTGGTTGTTTTACGAATAAATTAAAACCATTTGCTTTAAGTAGTACTGGAAGTTGTATTTTTACGTGAGGAACACTATTTCTGCGTCTTGAATAGTTTTGAAACCTACCAGTTATGTTGTAACCAGGAGAATGAGAATTATATTTCACCTAACTGCCATAATTCGGGCACGTATTATTTAATCAAAAGCTCTGATATTTGGAGTTACCTAAAATTACCAGTACCTCAGTATAGTTCATAAACTAGCTCTATCATGACATGGGCTTTTTCGTGAACCCTCCAAACCATTCTAAAGGAGCTTTGATGATTTGTTCATTACTCTTTAGAATAGAACAATTACCACCCCATCATCTATATTGTGTCATCTGTCTACATTGGATGAAATGTATTTAAAAATTTCTTTAAATTCTTAATACGTTTCAAGAAGGTTTAATCTTGTTTTATCAAAGCTACAAACGTATTTAGTATTTTAATTTAGATTTTACCGAGTTTTCAAAGAATGATCACCATTATTAAATGTACAAAATATTTTTAACTTGCAATTGGCACTATTAAGATTACATATCAAAACCTCCTGAGTTTTATCTTCCATAGAAGTGTCATTTAAAGCAACATTTGGAATTTAGTTCGTCAGGTTAATGTCACAACGCGTATGACAAGCATACTTCTGAGAAAACTACTCTGAAAGTTTCAGAGAAAGTAAAATAAAGTATGACAATCACTAACAATAAAGCAACCTATTTCATACGCTGTTATACATACTTTTAAAAAATATGCATGTGTTAATCTTTCTAAGCATAATACTGCACAGTATGCTCTAATAAATCTCTTAATGTTATAATTATTTCCTATTTTTACAAATTTGCTAAATTAAAGAATTAAAGACGAACATTTCTAATCTTTAACGTATTTACAGTATGATTTATAGAAGATATAGTAAAAATTCTTAAGGCATCCGTAAACATCAAGCATTAATGGGAAAGTATCGAGGTACCTGTCGGAAGAAGACGGTCATTCACAGAAATAGTAAAATGAATTGATATGGAAGGATATGCGTGGCGCTTACAGGTACTTACATTCTCGTTTCAACAGAGCAGGTAGTTCCGTGAAGGTATTTAATTTTCGTGATAAATAAATTCTTCAATTTATGTTTATCTTCTAAAATATGAATATGATGTATGAAATGCAATTGGCTCCATTTAATTACTACATATACATATGTAATATAATAAGCTTAATGGTTGGTACTTTGCATTGTTAAATTCAATAGTCGTTAGATGGTTCCGTTATGCAATTCTAAAAGACTAAATTATCTCTGCAGTAAAGAAATAGCTTCTAATCGATCGTAAAATCTGTTAAACTATAAATATCTGCGTAATTATTAACTAGATGTGCACATTCGTGTTGCAAAAAATTTTGTAACGGTTTCTGATTGATTCATTGAATATCTTGATGTTCTACACAACAATTAATAATACCTACATATGTATATTATGTTCTTTCTGAGAACCTCATTTCCTGACCTCAAAGCCTACGGTTAACTACTTTTAACAACATTATGTATACTTTGTTTTCGTATACAATAACTTACGGTTAAAATCGTAATATGCAAGTTATTGTGCTAGTAGATTGTTTGTGTGCCATATTTCCGTTGAGATTTTATATGCAGGTACAGTTTTGTTTTAAAATTGGTGTCATTTTACAATTAAATTATAAACCATCACATTAAAATTACATAGAGCAAGATGTTAGTAATCTTTTTTTGAAAGAAGCTTCAACTAGCATGTTCAATTTTTGTCCATGGGAAGCGTAGCTCTGAAAGATCTTTAAATAGCCTGGAATTTTGCTGAACTCTGAGTGGGAAATATTTAAGTTCGTAAAATGTCAGAACAAGTTCGGAAGACATTGCGTGTCCAATTAATTGGTGGTCAAATTACAATTTTTATTTGCCAAGTTTCTTTCCAAGAGAAGCAATTAAGTAGTTCTTTGCAACATTAGCATCAGGTGAGAAATAAGAATACGTCAACATATTTTTTCGTTGAGAATGTTAGTGTATGGAAGAAATGTATTCTCCTAATAACGCAAAAATTCCAAATTGAATTTTGAATTATTTGACCTTTTTGCAAACCTAAATGATTTCAATACAAGTTTACAAGTTTCAAGGCACTGACGTCAATGAAAGATAATGATGAAATTGTCCAAAATATTGCTTGCAACAATGTTTAATGAGTATTTTTGTAACACTGACAAACAGTCGGGTGCGGTTACTCCTTTTAATGTGCCCAAAACTGTGCAATTTGCTCCTTTTCTCAGTAGATGTAAGTGAGATCTACTACATTATTATGGACATCACCAATAAATTGTCTGCAGGATCTGACGAGATTCCTTCAAGTGTTATTAAGCGAGTAGCTGAATATATAAAACATCCTCTAACCTGTTTAGTAAACACGTCTTTTGCACAGAGTTGCTTTCCTACATTACTTAAACCTAGCCACAATATGTCCAGTTTACAAGAAGGGTGACAGAACTGATATAGCGAATTACCGTCCAATATCGATTTTATCGACTTTCTCAAAAGTATTTGAAAGATCAATGTATACACGCTTACATGAATATTTCCAGCGATTTTCACTATTTGCAGACTGTCAATATGGTGATTTAAAAACAAAATCAATCAATGAGGCTTTAGTTTCCGTTTTACAGAATATTTACAATTCCTTGATGGATAGTGGGCGAAGGGTTTGCTCCCTGATGTTTGATCTGTCAAAAGCATTTGACACAGTAGATCACTCACATTTGTTGTCCAAGTTAGAGAGATACGGAATTAGGGGACTATGTCTAGATTGGATAAAATCTTACTTGCATAATCGACCACATAAAGTTAAACTAACACAAGACACGGTAGCTGTGTATTCTGATAAAAAAAAATAGTAATGTAGGTGTTCCCCAAGGATCAATATTGGGTCCTTTACTATTTATTATGTTTGTTAATGATCTCCACATTGGTTTTGACGATAAAGAAATTTGTCAATATGCGGATGATACCTCCGCTGTTATATCGGCAAGAGAGTTACCTGATCTAACTAAGATAGGTAGTGAGTGTGCTGACAAAGTATTGACGTGGACCCAGCATAACTCTTTAACATTAAATATTGTATGTATGTAATTGTTCCTTATTACAGTGTTGTTGGTATTTATTGTTTGTATTTATTGACAAGGCACATATTTGCCGTTGCAAATCCGACTGCCAAAAAACTATTATTATTATTATTATTATTATTATTATTATTATTAATGTATTTCATATTGAAGATAAGATTGAAACAACAAGTAATGCTACGTGGAAGGCAACCTGAAAGTGGTAACTTAAATAACTGTCTAACATTGAACTTAATTTTCTAGTCCACTGATGACTGATCGCAACCAAAGGTTGAGCATACTAAAGAAAATCAGGATGATTTAATAGCCAGGTTAAATACTAGCATGTTTCTTATCAGAAATAGGAGAAAGAAATGCAACATAAGCAAAAGTATTAAAAACTACCATTTATGTGCTGACCCAAATAAGCATTCTACTCTTTTTAACTTTTTAACATTATTGTATAACAAGTAAAAAAGATTTAATGACTTTTATAGTAACACAAGACTCTTATTTCGAGAGCAACAATTCTAAATAATTAGGGATTAAAGGTTTCTACAGCAGGTGAAATTTAATCACGTTTGCAGATTGGTGAGCAAGCCCTGATTATCTTGCGACGCTGGTGGTCTATAACATTTGAACTTTGAAGTTTCTGAAGTTTGTCTACACGACCTAGAAGCCACCATTTGCATACTTCTTGTAATCACAAGGAGAACATTAGCAAACCGTTTTCTCGTCTGATAAGAGAATTTAGCTCATTTGGTTTACATAAATGCCATAATGGCCATGACAATCCAGAAAGCTACCACCCGCTTTTGAATTTGGAACTTAATCCAATAGAAAGTTGTGATAGATTTCAGGTAAGCAAATATGAAAATATGATCTTGCTAATAAAAGAGATGTAAGAAAATATTTTCAATATTTTAAGGTATCATGTACCCAAAATGTTCAGAATTACATATAAAGGTTGTAATATATTTTCAACAATGCATACACAAATGGAAAATAGAAGAATAGAAGAAAATAGAAGATTTCTTTTCGCCATAATTACAAAAATCAATCGAATTAGCTTTTGACACTCAAAGTAGTTACGTGGCACAGAATTCTCGACAACTTTCTTTAATTAGATCTCCTTCATGGTTTGCTACTCCGACAGAGTATTCTATTTTGCTATTGCTATACTTTCACGTATTTTTTGATTGCAGATGGAGATCATGTTGATATGCATGCTAATTTTATTGTTTTGTTATCATTTAGTTACCTCCAACGAAACCCACTAGTTTATTGGAAGTCCTAAACTTTCAGAATGATTGCATCAGCTTGA
>ML219092.1:28228-38831 GCA_004785975.1 Popillia japonica | reverse complement strand
TAAGTTGAAACATAAATATCTGAATGTAATCTAGTTGATAATGTTGTAGTCATAAACAGAGCCAGAGCAATTGCGTTTAACAGACACGAGACAATAACGTATGAACTTCAATTGTTTTCGTATACTAACCAACATATGACAAAATATACGGAAAATCGACGTTCAGACATAAGGAATGTTTTTAATATATAGTATTTTTAACTTTTCTGTTACATGCTATTAACTGAACTTAACAGGATAAAATATCCATATACATATATCATTTTATGGTTTATGATCTACTTGAGCCGTGGATTAGAAAATAGGACAAGTATAGGCCAAAAATAGTTCGAGCTCATCCAAAAGTTCCGTGCTTTATATTTTCGTATTCATATAACATAGTTTAATAGCGCGGTTATCTCACCCAAGAATATTGCATTATGCATTTATTATGCCGTTCCGGAACTATATTAATTTGAGGAAACTTAATGTTGTTTTCTTTATCTGGATAATCGCTTACGACGATAACAGCACAGCAATTTCCTGCTTAGCTGATACAATAAAGTAACTAATTATTGCAAACATATCTAATATGTTGTATTATGAATATGCTATCTGAGGAAAAGTGGGATTAGCTTTATAGTAAAATTACAAATGTGAAACTAAATTTGTTTCCAAGAGAACTAAAAGAGAAACAAGCTACTTTTAAAGTCGTTTTAGATCAGACAAGTCTTTTTACTCCATTCGGAAGTATCTCGATATTATCAAGGAGATCTACGTGACGAAAGATACTCAGCGGCTGAAGGCGGTCCCAAACTAGTAATTTACATCAACTATATACAGTGCGAGTCTGTAATTTGGAATAAATTCAAGTAAAGCGAAGAGAAATTACGACTGCCATTCATATGCCGTCATATCTCAAATTTGGGACACACTGTATAAAATTTTCTCAGAAAAAAATGGCCAATTTAAAATACTAATCGACTTGTCCTAGTATATTTCCGAAAACAGACTGTCTCGCTTTACTGAATTTATTCCAGATTACAGACTCGCACTGTGTGTATATGTATATACATAAATATGTATGTATAGTTGGTTTCTCGGGTATTTCTCCGCGTGTCTGAACGGCTCCCACAAGAAGAACCATTACAATTTAAAACTTGACGTTTCGACGACATCTCATTCGTCATTATCTGAAGTCTGAAGTTTGTGCTGTAATCGAGTGTGCGATCGGTTGTATGTCACTCCTGTCCTCCTCTCGCCGCTGCTGCAATAGACCGTCAATCGGCGTTTGATTGCCGGACCGTGGACGCTGCACGGCTACGGGTAACGGGACCTCTGCTGTTGTCTCGTTGCATGTCAATGCTAGCCATCCTACGTACTACTGTGTTTGTCCGAATCGGTGGTGGTAAGTCTCGATTCCTAAGTAGTGGCCTCCATATCATTGGTAAACGCTGCGCATCGTCTCTCTTGTTCATGCTATTGGGCCTCTTGTCGATTTCTATGGCCTCTCGTACAGTCCTTGTTCTTAAATGTGTACTCCTCATTACGGTCCTAGTGTTTTCAAAATCTATGGCGTGTCTGGTCTCTATCACATGTTGAGCTAACGATGAAGTCGCTGTCTTGTTCCTCACGGCTAGCTTGTGTTCTTCCGTTCTCACACTTATTCGCCTGTTGGTCTGCCCGATGTAAGTTTTTGTACAATTTTTGCATGGAACTTCGTAAACACCTTGATCTTCCAAGTGAATCTTGTCTTTTGGGTTGTTTAGCACTCCACTGATTTTCTTGTTCGTTGTAAAAATTGTTTTTATATCGTGTTTGCCCAAAATCCTCTCAATCTTATCGGTCGTGCCTTTAACGTAAGGTAGAAATGCCTTTGATGTTGTGTTTTCATTTTTCTTTTCTCGTTTAGTTTTGTCATTGTTTCGCATAGTCCTGTGAATAGTGTTGGGTGTATATCCATTGGCGATCAAAGTATTGTAAATATGTATGTACATATATACAATAATACAAGTCAAGAAAGGCAGAACAGTGACAATTTAAAAAATTGGGTTTAGAAATGGTTAGTTTAGTACTTGTGTTTCTAACAGAAGAAGTACTATGCCATCTTCAAAAGACTAAACAAATAACACAAAACGGACGTGTTCAACAGCAAAGGTATCAACAACAAGTCTGAGAAATTTTCGACGATGTTAGAGATGATTTTATATGAAAGAATATGCAAATGCGCAACAATTTAGACGGTTCGCGACCTTAATAAGAAGCAACTTTATACTATTGTATTTTTCATTAATAAATTAATAAGTTTCTTTTTTTCTAATTTTTACATGCAGGAATTATTCATATTTACTTTTGGCACTTTGTTCGACAAAACGAAATGAAAAAGAAAAAAAAATAACGAGAAGAAATAAATAAAAGTGTAAACAAATTCCGTTAATCAAAGGATGCAATCTAAATGACGTAGAAAAATGTTTTGCGTTGGATACTCTGTTAGCCGAAGTCTTAATTTATTATCGCAGTTTTGATGAATTATTATTAAGAATAAATGAATAACTACTGTTTCCTAGTCTACTATACTAAATCTCATTCAAACTTTTATCTCCTTTATGTGTTTGATTTTATTGTGTAAATAATCGCTAGAACAAGAGACATACGGCGTAGGTTTACCATATGGTTTTTCTTGCTTGATTTATTTCCATCACTTAAATATTACTATTACTATTAGTATAATAATTACAAATTCGCTTTAAATTTCACCCCCAATTTTTTTATTCGTAAAACTTCTTTCGTAAGCAAATAACGAACTGAAATTGTTTTCTTTTAATTTAACATGGGTAAGTATATGTATTATTTTTAGTGTTTTCTTTCTTTTCTTCAAAAAAAGTATAACCGAGCGTCTCAAAATTTTTTTTACAGTGATTTGTTTATGATTTGCAGTGTTGGAAATGTTTTGCAAATTCGAAATATATATTGATTTTGTTGTCGACACTTGTTATGCTTAAGTTTCTAATATATATTTTTAATTTTGCAAGCTAAATTTTTATTTGTGAAGTGTAGTAAAACACTATTTAAGTCTCTTTAGCAAAAAGCAAACTTAAAATTAGGCGTTCCAAAAATGTAAAAAATATGAAGTTGATGGTGATTATGCACCTTATATAACAAATATATAATTTTATACGGTAGATCTCACTTGGCCAACAAACTTTAAGAAGACAAATGTTTTTACCAAACAAGTATACATTTTGTATGGTTATGGTTTCTTTTACACAAGATAACTTAATATCGCGATTGTTTGAAATTTTGTATGTTTGTAACTATTGTATGAATAATAGATTGCAGTGTGGTAATCTTTGCAGGAATTCTTTAACCTCAATAAAATAGTCATAATTTTATCGATTACATAATAATTTGTTTTACGCATCTTTGAGTATTTCATAGCAGGCAGTATACCGTGTGAACGCCTGCGAGCGATCGATACCTAACCTGTGTACGCTATATTCTACTGTACAATTGTATTAGCAAAACAACTTGAATCTTAGTTCAGCGATACATTAGATTTCCTATTGAACGGAAGATCGCGGGCAAGAAATTCAAGTCTACCTATGCAGACTGCGAGTGAGATAGGCACACAATTGTTGTCGCATACTAGCATGCGTATTTCAATTTAATTCATACGTCCTAGCGCTCACTCCTTCAAACATCTCTCAATAAAGCGCGTTCTGAAAATGGAATATTATAAGCCAGAGTAGAAACTATTTACGGTAAAATAATTTTACGGTCAGAATTCTGCCGAAATAATTAGAAGTAATTATTAGTTAGATAGGTCGCCCCCTCGATAGGAAATCTTTGTCAATACAATCGTACAAGAGAATATAGCGTAGTACATAGGTTAGGTATTGACCGCTCGCAGGTCTTCACACGGTACGTATGTACACTCATGGAAAGTAAAGGTAGGACACTTTTATATGGAAACCGTCCAATCTTTACTTTCCATGATTTATTCAGTATTATAATCTTATTTAGCGCTTCATAATGAAATGGTTTCATCCGCCTACGTTTTTGATAACCACGAAAATAACAAATCAATCAATTTGATATTTAAATTGTGATTATTTATACTTCTACATATGAATGTGTTACCCTTAAAAAATTGACGGCATTGGGAACGAATTTGTAATGAAGTGGAAATATTACAATAAGAAAATTTGCATTATTATGTTAGAATTCTATCTGTTTGTTTTGATGAGGTGCCTGTAGTGATCAACTCTGATGTTGGAATTTCGTAAATATCGCGTGTAAATAAAGCACTCACTCGTTTTACGTGCAGTGTGAGAGAAATTTACGAAATGTTGAACTTCAAAGTTAAACATTCTTCTACTATTTGCATGCCGGAACCGGCGAAAGTAAAGAATAACATTATTTACGACAAAATAAAAATTCTTGTTTATACAAACTCACTTTTGAAATGGGTAAAAAATCCTGTTGATTTTCTGTCTTGTTTGTAGAATAACGTCAGCCTAGAATTCTTTAAATCTGTATCATATTCACAATGCTCACTTTAAAATATAAGAAAGAAATGTAAAGTAATTATTTGTACAGTTGTACTAGCAATGGTTTTTCCGTTGTTGAATAATAATAGTATTTAGTTCGATTATGCTAAATATTTATTTCTCTCATTGAAATAAATAGGTTGTTATTAATAAATATGTTATCAGGTCATTAAACTTCTTTGTATTATAAGTTTTTTAATAGAATAACACTCTTGCAACATCAATACATACATTACAAAATTTATGGCTAAAAGAAAGATATTTTTGATTTAGTGGTTAATAACTGAACTTGGATCCGTCTCACGCCAACGTTTTTAGTATAATAATAATGTAAGGTATTCGCCACCTAAAATAAAAATATTCAACGTTATTATATAAATAAATAGGTTTATCTTAATATTTAAACTAAAAATAAGTAAATGTGTATCATGCAGTTTACAGAAAATAGGAGGTATAAGTATACGGTTTAAGTGCATGCAATCGAAATATTAAAAAACTGGCTCAGAACGCCATGATTTATAGATAGAGAATTATGCATCAAAACCTTTGTAGATGAAATTCTTAATTAAGCTTGGAAAATAGTTTTCATACTTTCACTGCCATAGATATGTATTGTATACGCAGTAAATTCATACCATCATACAGATCATTGATCAAATTCTGGAAAGATTTTGAGTTAGATATCTATTAATGAATACTGTTGAAATTGTAGGTTAGTATACAACATAATTTCCATTTGGAAGTTATTTCTGTTTTTAAGAAAGAGATAATAATATGTATCTAATCATATAAACCCTACAAGGGTGAATTAGCTTCTAATACAGATGTCGCAGCAACTGTTTGGTAACTCTTTGGTTTCATATTTAAACATCAATTGGATGAAATTGTACTCACTGCAATTAATTAAGTATTGGTGATTATTTATATAACGTTAAAATAACATATCCTACCGTTTAATTTCAAAATAACAAAATCGTTTATTTCTAGTTCCGTACAATAAAATATGGTAACTGTAGTTATAGTGTATGCAAAAAATGGAGAAGATCTGCAAATAAACATGAATATATGGAATATGGCTTTAAAAAAGAGAAACTTAAAAATAAGCATAGATAAAACTAAAGTGATGGTCATAGATAAAAACGAACCAAAAGTGAAAATTAATATTGACGGAAGACAGATAGAACAAATACAGATATTCCGATACCTAGGGGTAAATATACACAAAGACGGAAAAGAAGACGCGGAAATAAACAACAGATTGGAAAACACGACGAAACTATACTATGCTTTAAACAGTAAGTTTATACGAAATAAGGAAATATCGAGAAAAACTAAAATAACAGTGTATAATACAATATTTAAACCAATCTTAACCTACGGTTGCGAAAGTTGGACACTAAATAACAAGTTGAGGAGCAGAATCCAAGCCATCGAAATGAAGTACCTGAGAGCAGTGAAAGGGGCTACACGTTTAAATAGAATAAGAAATGAAGCTATAAGAGAAGAATTAAAAGTAGAACCTATTCTGGAAACTATTGAGAAGAAACAGCTACAGTGGTTTGGACATGTGACACGCATGGAAGAAGGAAGACAGGCAAAGAAGGTATGGCTGGCGAAGACAACCCAAAAGAGACCGAGAGGAAGACCAGGAAAAACGTGGGATAACGTGATAGCGGACAATTTAAAAAAACGAGGACTCCAATGGAATGACGGAAAGAAGATGGCGAGAAACAAAAAAGTTTGGACAACATTTATTCACAAGAAAGGAGAACATACTTAAGTGGACTAGAATATCTTAACACCCCTAAGGGGTAAATAAGATTATTGATTATATATATATATATATATAACTGTAGTTATAAAGATCTACTTGACGATAAAATACCGTTTTTTTAATCTTATAATAGATAGTCAGACATCAGCATACCACTGGAGCTTACTTACAAAATAAGTACATTCAATTAATTTATTTCAACCACCAAAAAGGCAAGACCGCAAAATTAATCTAAAAAACTCATTGTAACGATTTTTTAGAATACCACACAAACTATCACATTTGAATGAATTCTAAATCTGAAACTCCATGTAATAGAAACCGTTCGCGAAACATTGTTTGATTGTGCAACCTCATGGTAAATGCAGAGTTTACAAAACTCGTTAAGTTCAAAGAACAATTAACGAAACCTTTATAGAAATGAAACATCTACACTATAGCCTGGACTTTATAACTGAGTGATTAATATCTTTTTCCTGAATAAAAAAAACTCGTGCATAGACGACTGGTTTTGACATGTGAACATTACTAAAAGGTTTTTTAGAAAAACGCTGGAATAACTGTGAAGTTTACTACTGAAGGAGTAATTTGTTCAACTTGATCAAAATGTCAACGATTTATCATTGATACTTTTTTGCGGAAAAAAATTCTCTTACTTTTCTGCGAAGAGATTCATGTTTATGAGAACTGACTAATATAGAAGTGTAACAACATGTCTAGAGTTCGAAACCGTCAACATTATCACCGTGTTAGTGACTTTGACAGGGGTAGAATGACGGTAATGCGTGTGTGGACAGAAGAAGGTAGAGAAATACGAAGAAGGCCGACTGGTCAACCGAGGCGTACCGCAGAGCGTCAAGATAGGCGCTTCAGACAACTAGTTCTACGAGATCGTTTTGCTTACTACTCGTCAAATCGCTGACCAATGGTATGAAGAAGAAGGTAGACCTGTTACTATGCGTCCACTATATCGCTGCACTCGAGCCTTTGGACATAGTGTCCACGATTAGTGTTTCCTTTGACTGCTGACCATTATCGTCAACGCTTAAACTGGTGCGGAGAACGACCACATTGGGTCGTCTTCAGCGACGAATAGTGATTTTGTCTAGGTATGTACGATGACCACAGAAGGGTACGACGCCGGCGTGGAGAGCGACGCGACATTGGGTTTGCTGTTGAGAGGCATGTACACAGAACTGTTGGAGTAATGGTTTGAGGGCCTATTGCTTATAGTAGCCGTTTTCAGCAAGACAATGCACGTCCTCATATTGCTCGTCAAACTATAGACTTTCTCCAAGAAGTAGGCCTTAATGTTGTACCGTGGTCACCCTATTCCCCGGATTTAAATCCGATCGAACATGTAGGGATATCATGGGGAGGAGAATGTCCACTTTGCGCCATCTTCCACCAACTTTGGCGCAGTTAATCAATGAAGTTCAAGTTGCTTGAAACGAGCTGCCACAAGCAGATATTGGCCATCTGATTTTGTCGATGCCTAGAGGTGTACAGCTACGGGATTGCTAAGCACATTATTAGTTTGTTTTCCTGTTACATGTTAATAAAATTTTTTGCAAATGTTATCGCTTCATTTCTGATGTAAATCACATTGCCAAAAAGTCAAATTAAACAAATGATTCTGGGTGTAACACTTCTAATGGATTTTCTTTAAAGTATTTATTTCTAATTAAGAATAAACAAGCATCGTTCTTCGTAATATACATATATAACTGTTATATTTTAAACCTTGTATAGCAATACAAAGAAATAATATTTACATTGATAAGTTACAAACCGCAACAGATAAGATATTCTGTACTAGAACGTAACAATTACCTATATGAATAATGTCATCTTATATTATTTTACCAATATCCGTTGTGATATTTAAAAATGCATAGGATGATGTAGTGTTGATTTCTTGCCTGCTTTGTATACTATGTCATAACAATGTATTTAGTAACGAAGCAAGAAATAGAATTCTACACTATAGAACATTTCACGCTAAGTTCAGAACCGCATTGAATTACATTGAATCTTGTGTATTTATAATTAAAATCAGCGCTACTGTGTGTATGTAGTGCTTTAAACGTAGATTGAAAGCAAGATTCTAGATATAGAAGGCTTCTCCAAAGCTCTTCGCTACTCCCCAATTAACTACATTCTAATACTTCTATCAAATCGATCTAAACACTAAGACACTTTATTCTGATCGTCATCTGTTATTAATTTTGCACCAAATTATGGAAATCCACTTGTTGAAACATTGCTTCAACAGCTGAATTTCCGTAATATTGCCGGTGGAAACTTAGAAAAAATGCTTGAACCACATTTTTTTATGTCTGGTATTTTTTATTAAATAAATCCGCTATTAAAGACATAGATACTTTCTAATACTACGAATTTTTATATTGTCATCATATCAAAAAAAAATTGCTGGCTAGTGCGATTAAGCCTATTTTTGCGGAAAAAAGGTACAAAAATTTGCCTGATATTCATTACATCGTATAATTTTCTTTAATGTAAATTAAGACTGAATTTGTATGTTTGAAATTAGCTGATCTTGACGAATATTCTTCCCTTATCTAGTGAAAACACGGGTTATAGTATCATTTTGCAAAATATTTTTGTAAGGTTTGATTTATGGGTGCATGTCAGGTTTTTTGTTACTATTTACCATATATTTTGATGTGGATATATGTATACACCGTGTCCAAAGTTATCGGTGCACTATTGCTATCTTAGTTATTTCTGTAACTACGATTTTAGTTAAATGAGCAACTTTTTAGTGTTTTTAACGCTGATTACTATGGAGTTCTTGAACAAACAATTGAATAACGCATTCCCGAGAAATTTCGAAATTTATAATTTTTTTAAATTGAACCCCTGTATTATTTGTACATATTTTGGATCATCACAATACTTTGAACAAAAAATGTCCAGTACATAACTATTCTTAACGTAAAAATAAACAAATGAGAAGCGTTCAAAGTTTAAAAAATTATTAACATGTAATTCTATGTAGGCGTTGGAAAATCATAATAAAATATTACGTTAACAGTAGAATAAAAACTACAAACACAATAATCAAATAATTTTCCTTATGTGTTACAAAATTTTGCTTAACTCAACAAATACTCGAAGACATTGCCGTGTTGTTCACTGCATTTCTCGGGTCTCGCAATAACGCCGTGTGTGGCTTTTCTAATAGTTCGACCAGAAATATTATTTAACGTTTGCTTAATACTATTTTCAAGTTCCATCACATTTGGATGTCGCTGCTTGTAAACCTCATTCTTCACGAAACCCCAAAGATAAAAATCGAGAGGTGTCAAGTCAAGAGAGCGTGCAGACCAATGAATAGGCGCGTTGGTTCCTATCCATTTTTGATGAAAGGTATTATTTAACAAATTAGTAGTATTAGCGAAAGTATTAGCGGGTGTCCCATCCTGTTGGAAATAAATATGGAGCCTATGAAGCAGTGGCACATCATCTAAAAGATCATTCAGAATTTATGTTAATAACCCAACCTAGTGGTCACCAGTTAAGGTACCATGATAGAAAACGGGACCTAGAGTTGTGTTCCCCATTAATCGACACCACACATGTAAACTAAACCGGTGCTGGGGATTGCACAGATCTATTCACAGAGGATTTTCTCTACTCCAATAATGTTGATTTTTCTTATTACTCATTCCTAAATTGTACAAATTAAATTAATTTGATCGCAAAATTTTTATGCATAATACCTGAATTTGAAAAGTTAGATTCATCAGACCATAGAATATGTATCTTCATTAACTTGATATTTTCTATACAATCTTAGAAAATAGAACTGGTTTGGTGGCGATTCACATATGTGTTTTCAAAATAACGTGCACTTTTTCTACAAATCAGGTATGCCTCTAGCATATCACACTTTTCTGAATGCGTAAACGGCATTAGAGAACACATCACAACACAACACAAAATCAAATAACGGACTATTCTTAATAAACTATTTTGATAACTAACCGTGCGAGAGACTTAAACTCTATACGTTTTTGATAACGTAAATGAGCATATCACATGCTTATTGTTTTGCCTAAAAGCGAAAGAAGTCTACTATTAATAATGTGTCTTTGACAATTAAAATCAAACAGAACTGCTTTATTAATCGCAAAAATGCCACACAAAGCGTTATCGCGAGAGCCGAGAAATGCAGCACACTTAGGCAAAATTTTGTAATACAAAAGGAAAATTATATTGATCATTGTGTTTGTTGTTTTTATTCTACTATTAACGTAATATTTTATTATGATTT